>PVJX010022893.1:0-29912 GCA_004027295.1 Dolichotis patagonum
CACCAGTTAGGCAGCTTGAATCTATTGGAAATGAATTCATGCATGCTGTGGATTGAGTGTATCCTCCAAACTTGTATATTTAGAATGTGAAACTGAGTCCTGGTTGCAAAAGTGTTCTGAGGTATGACCTTTAAGAAGTGATTGTATCACTGATTGAACTACTGCTTTCTGCAATAAAATGATGCCAAAGAAGGATGTCATCAGATGGGCCTTCTTGATCATAGGCTTCCCAGCCTCTAACACTAGAAGACATAAATATCTGCTCCTCATAAATTCTCTATTGTTAGATACTCTCTTAGAGCAGCACAGACTCACTAAGGCAATTGTGTTAGTAAGCTTTTTGTCACTGGAACACAATACTCGGCATCCACAACATAATGGAAGGGAGATTTAATTTTGTGCATGATTTCAGAGGGTTCAGTCCATGGTCAGTTGGCGCCAAGTCAGAAGCATCATGGTGGAAGGGCATAGTGGAGCAAATCTACTCACTTTATGGTGGTACAGTATCAGAGCACACAAGCACCAGTGCAATATATAACCTCACAGATGCAACCTTAGTGAGCCACGTCCACTGGGTCCTGCCTCCTAACAGTACATTCAGTTCTGAATATCAGTGATGAGTAGTGCTACCCCAAGAACCAATAACCTCCCAGGAGTCTCCTAATCAAGTCAAATTGACCATTAAGCTTAACCATCATCACAGTATCCAGCTCTGTCTGGTTCCTGGACTCTATGCATTAATGTCTCTCTTTGTTACTCAGAGTAAAGACTTTTCCTTATTGAGATAACTCAATAAATTGGATTTAGACTTCTTCTGCATGTTGATTCAGAGATTTGAAGAATCTGAGGTCAAGGCTGGACATTGAAGTGGGACCTCAGTGAAATGAGATTTGGCGGCAGCAGTCCAAACCACCACTGCTTCTATAGTTGCTGAGTAAGCTTTGTCTGCGTTTATTGGCCTGGTCCCACCTACCTGAGATAATTATCAACTACAGTAAATCCAACAAAACACAGTTACAAGAACAATTTCACAGCTTTGAAAATATATCTCTGTTTATAATACTGAACACTAAACATGGAGCAAAGACCAAACAAAGGAGCCCAATGAGTGCATCCTTTATATCTGGATTCTTTCAACCTTGCAGGGACACTAAGTAAATTGTGCAGCAGGAAGTCCTGCTAGTGCCTTCCACGAGGCCACGTATCATGCAGGAAGGACACCATGTTCCCAGCTATCTGTGAGCTTCCTTCTTATGGTTCAGAGTTTCCTTCTCTTCTCTAAATTGCCACTGGCTGGTGGGAACCATGGTGTCCAGTCGACTCATGGAGCATTGTCTCCATGCTGGAGAGGACAGCTACTGTGGTCAGTGCCTCAGTGATGAGCTGGTACAAAGGCTCTGCCCCTTCTACTGAGACTAAGGAACTGGGCACAGTCAAAACTCCCCATGGGGTCAGGGTGAAGCTAGACTTCTGGGGCACAAAGCTTCAAAGCTGCTTCTCTTCTATTTTCATTTCCTTACAGGATTTTCCTGAAAGCGGCTACTTACTAAATCATTTTCATATATTCATAGGTACATGTACACACACACACACACAACACACACTCACACACACACACACACACACACACACACACACACGCCAGGCTCTGAGCATTCTTACAGGGAATTTAACCAAAATAAACAGTCATTGAGAGTGGTCTTGGAGCATAATAAAAGGGCAATAAATCACCATATAGAGAATTAAGAAAAGGCAAAGAAGTTACATTTAACATACAAAGGGGTAAAGAAAGTTACTTTATTGACAGTGTATGGAAGTCAGAATGATTTGCATATTGAAACTAATGTATTTAATTTCTTGCAATAGGAAATTACATTAGAAACAGTATTTTAAAATATGTGATTACAAAATAATTTGAGAAAACTTTTAAAAGTAGGCATTGTAAGTGTGCAGGGTGAAGAAGGCTTAACGATTTCACGAGGTTTCAGGACATGGG
The DNA here is from genome assembly GCA_004027295.1 of Dolichotis patagonum. Taxonomy (NCBI): domain Eukaryota; kingdom Metazoa; phylum Chordata; class Mammalia; order Rodentia; family Caviidae; genus Dolichotis; species Dolichotis patagonum. The sequence continues at coordinate 1,997 of PVJX010022893.1, forward strand.
TAAGAACTGGGTATCTTTCCCGTTTATAGATTCCTAGAGAGGAAGATGTATGACTTATTCAGGAGTTCATTTCAATAATGAGCCTCAAATCTAAAAAAGTCTTTATTCTAATCTAATGCAACTTCTTGCCATCCATTTTAAATTTCCTTTCTCTTATATCTTGTGTAGACTTGAGAAATTGCAGTGCCCTTTCCTTTTACGGAACTATTCTTCTATTCATTTGGGGCAGCAAAGAAACGTGATCTCTCACTCCTGTGATATAAAAACAGAGTCTTGTGGAACTCCCTAGGGTTGCTCAAACACTGTCCGCATAGATTATGCTAAATCTGAGCATGAATGGCAGAGGAAATGAAGGCTGCAATGGCCAAGATACAAGGTGAGAACTAAGTGGCCTCGGATACTTGAGGGTTCCATGTGTATGTGAGGATGTAGAGGCGGGTAAGGCTGTCAGGAGCTCTGCTGAGCCAGAAGAGAGCTGAACTGCCTGGTGTCACAGTGCATGGTCAAAGCAATAAGCCAGCAAGGAAAGAGTTGAGGTTTCGGTGCTTTGTGAGATTGTTTTGGCAACGTGCTGCCCCTGTGTTGTGCTTTCCCCCAGGAAGGAGCACACTGCTAAACGGAGGGTCAGGTGGTCCCTGCATTCATAGGAGTCCTCTCTGGACCTAAGGTTGTGGGAAGGCTGAGAAGGAAGCCCTCAGAGCGGGCTACCTTGGAGCATAAGGATGGGAAAAGTATGTTCAGGGTTTCCTCTGTAACAGGAAGGAGACACGTTGGAACACAAACATGTGGAAAGAAGGACGGATGGGGCTGAGCCCTTGACTGCACCTCCCACAAAGACCTAGTGCCAGGCTGTGCTTACACCCAAAACAGAGACGGGCAGTGCAGCGGTCCCAGAGGTTGCCAGGAAGGCCTTGGAGGTGTGGGTCTGTCTGCATGGCCTGAGCAGTCACACGCTGTCTTTTCTCCCTGTCTGTCTGTGTGTCTGTCTGTCTCTATCTCCTCTTCTCTCTCTTTCAGTTTTCATCGTTTCACTCATACATCTTTGCATGTGTATGATTACATTCCTCCTGGGGAGTTGGAACATGTACCTAAAACGTCTGAACTCTTTTTTCATTTCCTTCTAACCTCCTTCCACACTCCCTCTCTTAGTTTCCTTCCCTTTTGCAAAAGAACAATTTCCCCATTTTCTATTATCTTTTATTTTGCTCTTGATTTATATTTGGGTTTTACATAAAAAAGCAACCATGTAATATTTAAGCTTGCATGTCTGGCTTAGTTCACTTAATATTGTGGTCTGCAGGTGCGTGCATTTCCTATAAATGACTGCAGTTTGATGTTCTTAATGGCAGAGTAGTACTCCATGGGCATAGTGGCTCTTAATCCACCACCAGACTGCTCCAAGACCACAGCACAGATAATCTTCTCTAGTGCTTCTTAGCAGTCACCGTCTTAGGACTGATATCCTTGCTTTATGTTGGGACCATGGAAAAAACAATTTTTCCTAAACAGTAGAAATAAACTTTATCCACTTGACCACAGGGGAAAAGTCAAAACTTGTTTTGGCTGGATCTCTTTACAAAACAAAATCTCACATCAGAAGTGCACAACCCAGGGCTATGTATCCTTCTCCATGTGATTGGAACCCAATTTTTACGAAATATGCAGTGGACACTTCCCCAAATCACTTTGCACCTGTTAGGTCAAAGACATAAAGAAGGCAGTAAGTGCTTTGTAGGTCAAAGAGGGCATGAGATTTCCAGAGAAGTTAATTAGCCAGTTTGAGATGGATAGAAGCTAACAGTAAAAAAAAAAAAAAAATGAGGACATTGGAAATGACACCTGGAAATAATCCACTGTGAAGATAGTCATGTGAGTGGCTAGTCACATGATGAGTACACACATACTCTTAGCAGTGAAACTGCAAAACATAGAAAAAAAGAATAAGACCATATTTTAGAAATTAAAAAACAAATCATCTAGGAGGAATAATAATTAGGCAATAAGTTTTTCATCAAGAATCTTATAGTCCAAAAAATAATGAAAAATATGTTCACTGGATGTTTAAAAATAGGTCTGCATAAAAGAAAACAGTTTGTATGATTTTAAGACAAAGTCTGCAGGAAAGTAAAACATTAAGAGTTTATTGTTGGATAGAAAATCAATATATAAAATCTGTATCATTTTGATATAGCAGCTCAAGCCAGTTAGAAAAAGTGCATATCTTTATAAGTTCTTTATAAAAACAAAAGCTAGATGGTATTAAGAAATGAAATTGAGTAAAATATTTTTATGAAAACAATCATTGCACTGTTTCATAATGCATTAAAAAATCTTAAGACATTGAGGGAGATGCCATGTTTATGATTAAAAAACACTATCATTGTAAACCTATAGATATGTTTTCACCTACATATCATAAAACAATTTGATTTTTCATAGGTCTTGATGAGCAGAAACTAAAATCTTATAGGATCAATAAATTTTAAGACATTTAAAATAAATTTGGAAACAAGTCAGTAAAAGACATGTATCTCACCATGCATAAATACTCATGTTATAATTATCTGGACAATGAGAGATTGATATAGAGGAGAGGTAGGGATACAGATATGCTGTAGACTAATGACCAAAAGGACAGCTCAAAAGTGGGTTCAGGTGTTGTGGATATTTTTTCTGTAACAGATATGTTATTATAAATCATTTTGAAATGAAAAAAGGAACCATATTAGCACTCATGATATTCAAAACCAAATTTCAGATGGAGAAAAATATTAAATGTGAATAACACAAACATTAAAACTATTGGGAAATCTAGCAAGAAAGTCCCATGATGCCCACAAAGCAAAATGGAATTTCATAAACAAGACAAAATGCAGAATCTATAAGGAAATTAATGGTAAACTGGCCACATGAGAATGAATAAAATCTGTGGGAAAAAATTACACTATGAACAAAGTTAAAATTCACAGCACAGGCTGGCACAAGACATTAAAAATGACCATAACCATGAAAAGCTTAGTAGCCAAAGTACATAAGGCATTCCTTCAAAATAATGAGGAAAAAAAAAAGAAATAATCTGATGGGAATTGGACAAGAGATGAATGGGCAAGTTTAAGAAGGAGGAAACCAAATGCCAATAAACATGGAAAACGCTATTTCATCTCACTAGTACAAACAGATACAAATTGGCACAATATTAAGGTTTATATAGCCATCTGTCCTATGGAAACTAAAATAGGACAAAAACCATGAGTCTGATCATTTCCACACAAGGTGAGAATGGAAAAATGAGTATTATTTATGGTAACAGGAAACAGTATCAATCGAAAAAGAAACAGTTGCAGTGGCTTAACACAATAACTGCTTGTTGTTCATGTCCCAGTTCAAGCACATGTTTCTGGTTACATGTCCACTAATGAGCTCATTTAGGGAGCCCAGGTTCACTCTTCCTGAAGCCCCGTCATTTTCAAAGTCCTCAGATAAGTCTCCATTGACATGGTAGGTGGTGGCCAAGGCCTTAGGGAAGGTGCAACTTGTCACAGTGGACTGACGGGCAGCACTTGCTACTCCTTCGTTGCCAGGACAGTTTCTGACCACACCTCCCCACAGGGAAGTCTGAGAATGGAGTCCAGCTTTGTTTAGGAGAAAAAGGAAATGTGACTTGGTAAACACGCTGAAATGTGTGCACATAATGTCAAGACTCATATTGTATGGTCAGTCATACAGTTGATTGATCAATTGTATCAAGTTTTAGTAGGAACTAAGTAGAGGAAGTTTTAGTAAAATGTAGTTAAAGTAAATTTTGAAAAGTAAAGGAATCATTATAGATACAATTAAGTGTGTGAATTAAGGTAGTACAGCTGATCCAAAGAGTAAAAAAAAATTATTATATTTTTCATGTTAAAAATCTTGCCAGGAGTGGTGGTACACACCTGTAATCTCAGCACTCGGGAGGCTGAGGCAGGAGGATGGTTGAGAGTTCAAGACCAGCCTTGGCTTCAGGGTGAGTTCAAGGTCAGCCTGAACTGAGCAGCCAGATCCTGTCTCAAAAAGACAGAAAAAGGGCTGGGGGTTTAGCTCAGTGGAATAAGCACCTGCCTGGCAAGTGTGAGGTCATGAGTTCAATTCTTAGTACCAAAAAACAAAAAAAGAAAACAACTTAAAATTTCCACTGCTCATGAATATGTAAATACAACAATTGCACAAAATTTCGCAGGCAGTGATACTATCAGCTTCAAGACAGTGGTAAGTTATGGGGATGAAATTATAAGGGTCAGTTGATGATTTGATTTCTTAGAAGAGAAAAATGTTCAGTAAAATGTCAGCATTAAATCTAGGTGTGTGGCCTAGCATTTAGCTCAGCAGCATAAGCACCTGCCTGGCAAGTGCGAGATTGAGAGTTTGATCCGCGGTACAAAACAAAACAAAACAACAGCAACAAAAAAAATCTAGGTTTGTGTACAGGAGTATCAGTTATCTTTCCCCAAAATATATTTACAATGTATTAATAAAATTGTTCTAAAAGTACATCTAAAAATACGTGAAACATGGTTCACTATTAACCAGTCGATCATTATCAGATTATGTTAAATCTTTGTTTTTCCCACTCCTCTTGCAGTTGATAAATGAAATGAAATAATTGTTTCAATATACTTTTAAAGGAAGGTTTCTCAACAAAACAGAGGGAAAACATGCACTCTAAAATCTTAAAAACTTGGCTATCAAATTTTAGTAAATGCAGACTGTTTCACTGAAGAATTACTCTTCTCCACTCCCCAAAGCACAAAAGAAGGATAAATTGTCAATAAACCAAAGCCTGTGCTGTTATTAAGAGGCAGTGAAACAGTCATATCTTAATCCCCTTGGTGCTTCTGTCTTATCATGTCACTGTGTCATTTTTGGCGTCTTGCGTGGCAGTATCTATTTCCTGACTATCTACATGGCAATGTCCTGTTTTTCTCAAATTCCCATGCAACTTGACTTGGTAGGTGAATGATCTTTAGTGACATAATTCTTGAATTTTAGGTTGCTTCAGGGTTCTTAAAAACATTCAGATCCATTTATAATTCTTGGAGTGTCAGTTCTGATACTGTGATATTTGCCTTATAAGTCAGTACTTCTTTAACTTTGCCTTTGGAGTTGAAATATTCTGGCACCCCAAGCCATGTATTGACCAGAAAAAGAATGTGTGAAAACAGGAGACCATAATGGATAAGCACTTTCAGAAGAATCTTCTACAGATAAAGGGCTGTCACAGCATCCTAGTACGATGAAAGGGCTTCAAAAACAATCCACCTGGGCTGGGAAAGTGTCACAAAGTTCTCATGTGATTGTAGGTTTTACGTTAAGATATAATGTATACATATAGAAACCATGAATATATACTTAATACTAACATGTAATTGATGCTAACACTTTCTCCAGAATGTATTAAGATTTATATTGATGCAGTATTTTTAAAGTATTCAGGAGATATTTCTGCCACATCATAAGTACTTTGCAAATGCTTGTTGAATTAAGATAGTGTCAAATTTCACAGATTTTAATAGCTCTTGGACTGGAATCATATCCATAATTGTAGGACAGGGATATGGCTCAGTGGCAAGGCACCTTCCTGGCAAACACAAGGTCCTGAGTTCAATTTCCAGTACTCCTCCTTCCCAAAAAGGAAGAAATCATATTCATAATTGTCAGTCTGGGACCTCCTGACTGCTCGAGTTGACTGAAGATATTATGCAAAAGTTAAGTTATTGTCCAGCAAATCTTTGGGAAGATTTGAAGTTGTACGTACTGCAAAACAACAGCAAAACAAATGTCTCCCTGGCAGATAATTTGCACAAATGTAAATGATGCTCTGGAAGAAAAATTTACATCATTAAGTACTGTAAAATTATAATCAATGAACTAAATCCAAACCTCTCTCCATCCCTCATGGTACCCGAAGTCATGGTACAATGACGAGATTCAGAAATGTAAGAATACCGTTTGGGATTTTAATTTTTGTTATCTTCTCATTGTTAAATTTAATACAATTCCAAAATTTTCCAATAGTTGTCATTGTTTTAAGAATGTGACAAAGTTCTTATACACTGTGCCTCAGTTTTCTCCTATTTACACCTAAAATGTACCAACAGCCTTAATTAATTTAAAAAAGGAAAAGAGAAAGAGAAAAGGGAGAATTCTTATGGTACATACATCAGAACTAATGAATCCATATCAATAGATAATGATTATCTAAAATCCATGTTTATTGTAATTTCATCTTTATCTAATGTCATTTATTTTATCCATGATCTATCCAGGACACCATTGTACATTTAATCACCACATCTTCTTAAGTCCCTCTGGACTGTGATGGTTTCTGAGACTTCCTGTTTTGCTCTGTGATATTGGGGGTACTGGCCAGTCATATTGGAAAATAACTTTTAATTGGGAGTTGTCTAACATTTTTTCATTATTAGACTAGAGTTATAGATTTTGGCAGGGTAGAAGAAGCCAAAGGGATAAAATGTTGTTCTTATCATATTATAGTACCTGATTTATCAGTGAAAATGTGAAGCTCAATTGTAGGGCTGAGAGTGTTCATCAGTTTATCTACCGAAAAGTTGTTTTTTATTTTCCCCCTTTCCAAATCATAATCTTTGAAACAAGTCAGAATGTACAACCTATCTTTAAGGAAAGGACAGTAACAAACTGTAATTCACCTGGATGAGAGGTTTGTATCTCCGTCTCATTTATTCCCTTAGTCTATCACCTAATATTTCCTCTGGACTCACAGATACCTGTTTTATACTCTGGGTTGTAGTGCCATTTTGTATTATCACTTCTGTTGCTCATGTTGATTATCTTTGGCAGTGGAAAATTGTCACCACGATGTGCCATATTATTTTATTTTGGGGGCATTTAAGACATTCCAAGGACATCTGTTATATTTTGGTTTTCAGCACTGGGATCAGCTATTTCTCAAAGGATTCTCCTTCCTGCTATTGGAGAATCATAACCCAAAGTCTGAGGCATGAGTCTGAGGACTGACACTTCTAGGCTGGTTCAATAGACGTAACCTGGAAATATATCTGCATAGCCTTGCTTGTGTTTATATAATCATATGATTACATGCGTAATTAGTTCTATGTATATCATTTTTATTTCAAACTAAATCTGAATTGACAGTGATGATTTTTTCTCATCTAGGAGCACATGGTTTTCTTCCGTACATCTTCCTTTGTTTATCAGTAACTTTCAGCTCTAACAATGAGAAACTTGACTCTCATTGTCTTCCAATAATTTATTCAGTTTTGCAATGCCAGTAAATGTGTGCAGTGGCTTTGGAAGAGGTAAGCCATACCACAGCGGGAAGCTTGCGTACAGGGCCTATGTATAGTTTCTTTCTCCTACAATCTTACAGCCTCCATTTGCTTCCAAAATTGCTTAGATCAGCCTCATTTCTTCTCAATTTATTTAGTGAGGTTACGCTATAATAGGTTATTCCATTATGTGCATATGTTTTTACTATCTTCACTTCATCTTAGTTTTCCTAGATGTCATACTTGACAGATATATTATAATTTGTGTACATTAGGATCCATTGTCTGTGTTGTAAAGATCAATGTATTTGACATATATATACTGTCATGTGTCCACCTTGACAAAACAGTTTCATTGACCAATAGCCCATGATTGTTTTAAATATGTGAACATTCTCCCCATGCATTTAGTCATCATCTATAGGCTTTGTCTCCATAGTATTGTCTTTTACTAAATTTTATATGAGGCATAATAAAGAATATAATCTTTTTAACATTTTTTTTTCTCTTACCATCACACATTTGATATCTGAGTGATAGTTCCATAGTTTGTATTGCTGTGTAGTATTCCATTGTATGGATGAACCATCATTTACTTATTTATTTATTTATTTAAAGTCACTTTGCTACATTCAGATTTTAGTAATTATGAATACTGTTTATAAAATATTTATGTGCAGTGATTTTAATGGACATGTTTCAAACTCAGTTGGGTGATATTTAGGTGGGCAATAATTAAAATGTATGATTAAAGTATTAAAGTTCATAAGAAACTGTCCAACTGCCCTCCCAAGTACTTGTTTCATTTTGTGTCTTCCCAGCTATCATCAAGATATTGTTCATATCTTATTGTTAATTTCCCTTCTTGGCTCATTTTACTAATTCCAATAGATACATATTGGTATCACATTTTTATTTTAATTTGTATTTTGCCAATGACATACAATGTTGGGCAGATTTTTGCATGCCATTTACCATCTGTATGTACTCTTTAGTGAGGTGCCTGCTTGAGGCTTCCACCCATTTTTAGTGGGATTGTTTATCTTTCCCATTGCTAACTATTAAATCTTTTTGTATAGCACATAATGAGCTTTTTTTTAGATACATATTTTACAAATATTTCCTCATAAAGTGTGGACTGTTTTTTTTAAAATATCTTAACAGTATCTTTCATAGCACAAGAATTTTGGTTGTAATAAAGCCTAATATCATTTAAAATGAAGAGTATTTTGTTTTTGGTTCTGTATACAAAAACTCATTACCAGATCAAGTTACTCAGGGTTTCTGTTTCTTTTCTAAACATTTTATCATTTTGTATTTTCATGCACATCTGTATAGCTCCTCTTCTTCAACAAAGTCAGAGAATAGAATATCTCTTCCTCTCAAAAAATAAATCACTTTAAATCCATAAATTGCACCCTCAGTCTTTAAGTCAGCCAGGGGCTGCAAGAGTTGTGGCCCTCCAGCATTCAGCACCATGGCCAGAGCACAGAGTTTGAAAAAAAGAAGGGCTGGAAGAAAACATGCCCTGAGGACCATATGCAAAGGTTGTGCTTTCTTCTACTATTTGATGCCAGCTGTTGGGAGTGCAAAATATGACCTCAGCTATTTCAGTATAACTGAATGACTGTATGATAGTAGGACCTGTGATTAAATGACAATTTTCTCTTTGCTTTCTCTTGGCATAAGTGATTGTCCTTGCTGTTTCCTTGTAAAAAACATAAGCTGTAGTTGTCCTCACTCCCATTCCAAGTCATCTCTGTAAAAGGCTTAAAGGATTAGCCTGTTTTTTGCTCTGAGGGTCACGTGCAGCACCTGTTCACAAAGTAGATACTTCAACTGGTTAGGGAAATGCACCCTACTTGTGCATTAAAATAATAAAGATCTGTGTAAGTCAAGAGATATCAAACAAGTGCTGATTTATTAAAGTATTACATGTGTTATGCACATTACTCATTTATTTATTGAATAGCTTATCTCATTCAGATATCAGATATAATTTTAGCTCTTGCATGCTGAAGAGAACATGATCATAGGTGGTGTAAATAATGTTTTTACCACCCATCTCCTTTCTGGAAACAGTAACAGGTCCTTCAGGAGAATCATCCTTCCTTCATTTTCTGTTTATTGGGTTTGTAGACAGCTCTGTCTTCTGCTCACTTCTGGAGAAAGAATGTTTCCCAAGCCTGGACAGCCAATCCTAGTCATAGACATAAGATCCAAATGGGGCTGTTCATAGCTGCTTCATAATTTTTGCTGTATCTCTTAAGAAAGGATTTTTTTTCTTCAAAGATTGTAAGTGCCAAAATACAATATATCGACCATTGTAAGGTCCAGTTTTCTGCTTTGTGGAGGAGGGCTCACTTATGACCGATGTATTACTTGAAGGTCTGATTTAACCACACCCCAATTTATTCCTAGCTGTTTTAGCTGAATACATTTCCTGTGGAGATTGTGCCTAAACAAGGATTTTTTTCCATTGTAAGTCAAAGACACACAGCTAATACAAAGCATCCTGTCTTTTATGTTTCAGAAAAGGAGGAGCAAGAAAGTGAATAGCTCCATCCAAATCACCATCATTTATTATTTATAGTAGCAGAGCAGGCACTCACATGTGCATTTTGGGCTAACATCTAGTAGAAAATAACTTATTGCCTTCCAAAGCCCAGTGTAATTATATGTAGTTGAGGGAGGCTGAAATAAACACTTCTGAACTGGGATGTGTGCAGGTATGTTCCTGGCAACAGAAGTTTGGAACAGAAGTTTACTGGAAACTGGGCCACCAAGCATAGCAGTTGATCTGGATCAATTACTGTGATGGCAACAATTCCCACACAGTTCTGTTATTGTAGATTTGTGTGGTATTTGCTATTGATATGTGTTACTTGAAATGTGGTGTAGTCTGTATATCTTTAATTGAATTGCAATTTATTAGTGACTAATACCAATATTAAAATCATTTTGGCTCCAGATTCTTATAAACCCAAGAAAATAGGGAAGCTTTCTTAGGTTTTCTGAAAGTCTGAAGCCCTAATGTGAAATTTTTTATTTGTAATCTGCACACATTTGTTATTCCATAATGTGAAGGAACTGCACACCAGGCAGAACTCATTTGCAATTGACTCTAGATGTAAGGGAGAATCTATTCTAATGTTTATACACCTACAGGTGCATTTTTCATTAAATAGATTCAATGTGTATGTGAATAGATAGATCACCCATATACAGTTTCAATCTTTTGACACTGTGATATTCCCAGTGTCATATGCATGTTTTGGAGTAATCGTTCTAACATTATTAGATATGAGACCTCAGAATAGTAACATCACTTCTTTGAGCTTTAGTTCACACATCTGTAACATGGATGACAAATATAACTATCCTCATCCTTCAATAATTAAGAGGTATTGGCTCCAGAATTCTCTAAAAGGCTAATCATGAATACTCACCACCAATCCAAAACCATAATATACATATACATATATATATATATATATATATATATATATATATATACACACACACACACATATATCCTATGCACATCTTCCTTTATAACTGAATTATTTCTTGATTCCTAATAATAGCTGGTAGAATGTAAGTGCTACATAAATAGTTGTTAGCAAGAAAACACAACAGCACATGTTTAATATAAAGAAAATTGATTTTAAACAAATATATTGAACAGATTGGTTCGACCATTAATGTAGAACTCACGGTTATGAAGGATCAAGTGTAACTAGCTGTGCAAATAGGATTTCAGAAAGCATGTGCCTATTTAAGACCCTATGTGGCATATCATAAAGCTTTTCAAAATGGTGCATGTATGATTTTCTTGAATACTGAGAAATACATGATTTTAAGTGGCATATACAATTAAGGATTCATTTTAACCTATCCTATTTGTCAAATATGTAAAAATAAAATGTTTATGAAGCCCTATGACTCTGATAGCTAAGAATAAGAAGATAACTCAGATTCTAAACTTAGGATAATCTTGTATTTTCACCTTATATTTCTATGTGATCACTATCAAAGTTTCTTGTTTCATCTGTCCAGGAAAGGTGGAGATGGTGGACACAGATTAGGTTTATAACATCTCAAGAAATGCTGTCACTTTCAAGATAGAACTGAACATACTCATCCATCCTAAATTTACCAGTGGCTTTCAGAATAGCCCATGGCTAGTTTTTCCCTGTTAAATCTTCAGAAAAGAATTACTTACTAGGTACTAAAATAAGATAACACGATACAGAGGATATAGAACACACGTCATTTTCTCCACATTGCTCAAAACTCAGCAAATACGTATGATTAGTTTTCTCCTATGTGTTTCACTTAAATTAGTGGTTAGATCAGTTAACATTTAATATCCACTTATTTATACTATCCATTATCTCCTGGATGTTGCAGCAAAGTAGAACATCAAACCCAAAGCAACATGTTTGCCATTACTCATCCTCTCAGGAGCCCATGAATTGTGCAATTGGCATTTCATCTCTCTGAATGTTTTCCTTCTATCCATTTCACTACTTCCAACTACATGTATCTACTTGTTATTATATCTACTGAGTTCCTCCCTGGATCATCATATTTGTATAATAATCTCAACTTTCTGTTTAGTTTTACTTAAAGTTCAAATTTTTGTTGCAATTTTAATCTTATTTTTATGCAATTTGGTGTAGTAAAGAAAATAGACATAGCTTTTAAAAAATCTATGCTTGGAAAATCTGAAGTCTATGTGGGTCTTTGCATTTTTCCTCTTAATTATCTTCCTATATTTTGGCTTAGCTTTTTGTGGTGTTAGCTTGTTATTCTGTGGAGAACATTTATTTGCAAAGTGGTTTGCAAATAATTTGAGAACTCAAATGACAGATATCGTTAACTTCTTTTAGAAAAGGTTTAAATTTTTAGTTGTTTTTGTTAGTTATTTCTCCCTAAATTATGAAAGACATTAGTGTCAGGAATTATCTTAGCCAATTTTCAGAGACTAAGGTCTTTTGAAATTTACCTGCAGCCCTCAAAAGGATTTATTAATTCTGAATGTCTAGATTGCAAATCTTTGCCTTTTATTTTTTAATCAGCCAGGGTTCAATCAGGAAAGCAAAATTGTTATGAGTCATAAAATAACAAACCTATTAAAGGAATTCAAATTTATATACTTGTGGAAAGAGCTGAACAGCTAAAAGGTTGAGAGAAGAATGAATTTTGGGAAAATGGAATCAACAACCATCCCACTGGATAATCCAAGCACCTCTAGGATTAAGTGGTATTAGAGAGGAGAAGCTGGTTGAGGAGCCTACAAGAAACTGTTACAAGAGGCCTGGAGAATGTGTTAATTAATAGGAGTCATAATAGTGAATAAGTGCAGGAAATTGAGCAAATGAGACTGAGTTTCCCTGGAAATTTCACAATGTTCTGTGTCTCACATCCTGGATTATGTTAGTACTCTTCCGAGAGCATGGTCAGCACTTCCTCTGGTCTTCTTTGAGTTCCTCCTTTTGCTGGGTCCAAGCAGCATTACAGGGAGATACTCTGGCAAATGTGGTTTCTTGCTTAACCAGTTTGACAATAGAGTAGTCTGGACAGGTTCCTAACACAAATCAGGGATCTCCAGGATTATCTCTTTATCTGGGAATTCAGGAATAACTCCAGTATGTGTGTTTTTGCCCCCCCCCCCGATTTCTTGGTGGTCCTTCCTGAATCAAGTTTTAATGTTTGGAATTTTTTCTAACATATCTTTGGTTATTTTGTGCTTGTTGAACAAGTATTTTCCGCAAGTCTCTCACTTTTGTGCACATCTTCTGAGCAGAAGCAGTGCTGTTTTAGACATTTAAAGGGATGACTGCGTAGCAAACAACCTAGAAATATAAAGATGGTTTCTTCACCCAGAGTAAAGGGTGAATTTACACCAGCCTGGAGAGGTGGAGATGGTGCCTCCTTCCAGCAGAAAAAGGAAGTATACTTGCTGCCTTTATGAAATATTTAGGTTAACACTAAGAATCCTATTCTGTAATGCAACCTATTTTTAAGAGCAGGTGTCTATCTGACCCTGCCATGTCATCCTGCAGGGCTTGGGAGAAAGACAAACCTGCAGAAATTGACACTCCTGCTTCTTCCCGGGCCCCAAGTATCTATCTGAAGATTGCACCTCTGATCTTGAGTTATGTAGCACCCGTAAAACTATTCTAAATCACCAATTATCTTTTATATAATCACTTACATTATTTCCAATTTTTATAAAAGGCACTAGCAGTGAAAAAAAATTTTTTTAAATCTTCTCATATATCCTTTGATAACAAAAGTTCAGGCTCCAATTAATTTGCTTACCAAGGCCTGGTTGCCATGCTGCAAGCCCTTTTGCATTTTTAAGAGATTAAACACTTGGAACTTCAATCAGTAGTAAGAGGTTAGAGCCAAACTCTCTGAATACGTAAGGAGAGAAGAGAAGTTAGACATTGTGAGAATTACTGATCTTTTGAGTTATACATTCTTGTTTTCAAGGATAATTTTTCATTGTTATTTCTCAACAATTTAATCTCATTTTAGTGAGAATTTTAGGGAAATAAACAATCGTGCTCATTTTATACTTCTTTACATATCTATTCCACTTACCTCTCCTTTGGCAAATGTGTTCTACTGAAAAAAATTTTAATGTACTAAAAATATATTATGATTCTCCAGTTAATGTTTTTTTAATCTTTCTCCCTTGTTCTCATCTATTTGTTTCACATTTAAGCTGCACAGGTTGAGATAGACATTGGTCAATGTATACAACCTGGGCTTTGTATTAATAACTCATCTCTTCCTGTTCACCATGCAATAAGGCTTATTTTTCTAGTTAAAAAGGAGAAGAAAAAGGAAGAAAGAGCTAGCTAACCAATTTAAAATGACTCCTGAGGCTCTCAGCCTTAGTCTTTTCTGCAATCACCCTAGCAAACATGGGTACACGCTCTTTTGAACTGGACTCCTCTCTGCACTCCGAGCAGGGATAACCTTCATCTGGGCCCAGACAGTACTGCTGTGGCAAGCTGCAATTGTCCTCTGCAAGCTGCAAGCTTCATAACTCCTCTGCTGTTTTGGAATCAGTGATTTCTCACATCTCTAGTTTTGGTCCCAGCCCAAAAACGTTCCCTGGATAGGAATCCTGTAAATGGATGATTTTATTTTAATTTGTTACCTTTCTCTAATAATTCAGTCAGATTTTACTAGACCAGACAAGCAGGAGATGAGTTTTCCATATATTTTTATTCTTGCCAGGAAATCTCTGGGCTTGGTTATATTTCTGTCTTTTGGTGCTAATTCTGTAGCTTCTGTTTTTCCTTTCACTTGGGTGAATTCCTTCACTGTCAGTTCTATGGCCTCAGCCTGCCCATGGATGTCCCCCATATTATGACCAGGACACTGGTTTTTAACTTGCTTGGTGCATCATCTCCAAAACATCCCATGTCCAGCCTTCCACATTCCTCCTGGTATAAGCCACTGTGAGGAAACCTGTCTTCCAAATTCTCAGATTGTTTTTGAATTCATTTTTGCCGAAATGTACTTACCATTCAGTAGACCAGCTAGGAAATCCAATATGAGAGGCTAAAATAACAGGTGTTAGAGTTAAAACTGCTGAATTTGAACCCTGGCTCTGCCATCAACTACCATAGCAATGTCGGCGAAAATTTTTAGGATTTTTAATAACACTTAATGATTCAAAACTCTGTACGTGTTCCTAATTTTTATCAATAGAAGACTAAATGCTTCAGTTCAAATTTCAAACAATTCAGGCAATTCTTCAGCAAAAGTTGTCTTCCTCCCTATACTACAGATTCTAAAATGTTACTCCTCTTGGCAGTCTAAATATTTCGCCTCCTATGTCCCTAGACAAAATATATGATGGAGTTCTCCAAGATCAGTCTGTCTTATTTAGTTATCTTTTTGGTTTTGTTTGGGTCATCCCTCAGCCCCTGCCTTGCTTCTATGTTCTCCTCCATAGCTGTCCTATCCCCCTGAACTTGGAATTTGAAGGGTGGAATGTTGCCAGACCTTGTGCAAGGCCAAAGCACACTGAATAAACTGCCTCTTACATTAAAAAAAATGTTTATATTTGCCACATTCTTATTATAGCTGGGAAAACATTTTTGTTTTTATTCTAGTATTCCTTTATAAAAGAGAAAATACTGATGACTAAATTAGGAAATACGGGATTAAATATAATTAAAAGTGTTACTTAACTGTGAGACTTTTTGCAAACTAGCCTTAATGTATGACTTATTTTTAAAATGAGACTGGAATATGTGATTTTCCCAGAATTATTATTGTAATGGTCACTTATAAAACTGAAGTATCACTATTAGTGCAATACTTTTTAGTTCTTGCTATGCTTGCTAATTGGATTATTCATTTAATTGTAATCTCATCTTCTTACCTGAAGTTTAAATTTGTACATATTACTTTGGAAATCAAATGACCTTCATTAGTTAGGAATATGGGAAACACTTGCTGATTCCTTCCCTGTGAACCTATCATTTTCATTTTTCATTTTGCGATTTTCCTTTCAGTTGCTTTGTAGTCTCCACCTTTACACTTAATCTCCGCCTTTTCACGTAATCAGTATCACTGACAAATTCAGTTGGTATCATAAGAATTAAGACAAGGACCTTTAGAAGTCATATGACATATTTTTTAAGCATTGGCTCTCACAAAATTGCCATCTTGGAAGAGCTGTTTTAGCCATAAATGTTCATGGCCATGAAGCTGTTATAGGTCAAGGCTATTGGAAAGAATGAAGGCCAATTAGAGGCAAAGCTTTCAAAGTAGAAATTTGTCCAAATAAAAGAACAAACTGAAATCCACAAGGACAAACTGGTGGTATCCATCTCTCTGCCAGGCCCTGCAACTTTGGCATTGAAAACGTTGGGACCATTCACTATAGTTTGAATATGGGGAGTGTACCCTCAAAAGCCCATATGTAAAAGCTTGGTCTCCAAAATAGGAATATTAGACAATGGTGTGGGCTTTCAAGAGTTGGGAGTTATTGAGAAGTCTTTATATGTGACTCTGGGGGGACTGGGTGTTGTTTGCTTTCTCTCTTTTTGCCTTGTGATGGCTCCCTTCTATTGCCATCTCTGTCTTGAAGCCATACAGTCAAGGGCTGATCCTTACCTAGTCTGTAAAATACCATTTGGACTCTGAACTTCTAAATCTGTGAGCTAAATAAAACTCACATCTTTATTAAGTTAGCTGCCTTACATAGCAGTACTGCAAAGCTGCTAATGCAGATGTAGAGCAGCCCAGTTCCTGATTCAGACACCTCAGATAGGAGACCCCGTGTGGGGTGGAGGAGCTACAAATTGAGCCAGACGCCCAGGGCCAGCCACAGCAGGATCGAGTGTCCCCAGCAGACCTTCTAAACCACACATACATTTCTCTTACATCAAGCCTAAGTTGCAATGATCCAGAATAGAGCATTTTAGGAAATGAAATACCTACTAAGCTGCATTGACCTGGTGGTCAATGGGAAGGATATTAAAGGCAATTGTCTTTAACTTCACAACTGATGGAGGAAGAAATGGATTCTCAGAGAGGTTGTATCTTGTTCAAAAATCACAGTTATTGAGAAACTGGGAGGTAGACTCTGTCTACAGGGAAAGGAGATCTGGGGAGAAGGAAAATGGGAGGGTGTTGTGGGTGAGGGGGAGGAAAAAAGATCAAGATGCCATAGGTATATGCACCCATCTCTGAGCAGAATATGATCACTTTGTATCACAAACTTCTACTCATAAAAATTTTTGAAAAATAAAAATTAGTTATTAGATGTCTCTAAATTTAATCATAAGTTTTGCATGATTGCATAAAGAAATTCTCAGTTTCTTATATTTATCATACTTGTTTTTAACACGTAGCTTAAAATTTTGGGGGCCAAGGATATAGCTCAGTGGCATAAATGCCTATCTGGCAAGTGCAAGGTCCTGAGCTGAATATATATATATATATATATATATATATATATATATATATATATTATATAATTTTTTAAAAAAATTTATAAATCAGGTGAATGTTTAAATTGATGTTCTTTAATAAATATTTTAAGGAACAAAATAAAATATTAAAATAAAATAAAATAAAATAAAATAAAATAAAATAAAATAAAATAAATCATAGGTAGCCAGAGTCAGTGTGAGAAGAATTGGTAGCTGATTCTGAGTGCATTAATTTTTCTGCCATTTTCTTCCCAGAAGACAATGGTTTAGATTTGATTTCACAGTCCATTAGACTCCTATTCCCCTCAAAGAATTCACCCAGTGGGACTCAATTTTGTGTGGATGGAGGCATAGGGTCCTTACCTCTGGCTATCACTTGCATCATCTTCATCAGGAAACACATAGGCACTACATGTGAGTCTTCAGAGGTCTCAGTTTAAGCATTTGTGAGGTGAGGATTCCTACCAAAGCTGAAGTCTAACACCAGGCTTCTCAGTCTGGGTATTCTTCACATTTGGGTTTAAATGTTTTTGCTGGGGGAAGGGACTATCTTGTATAGCATGTGATGTTTAGCAATATCCTTGGCTTCTATCCACTATACATCCATAGTACCCTCTAGCTGTAATAATCAAAAATGTCTGCAGACACTGGAAAACATTCCCTCAGGACAAAAGGTAGAGGCAGGAGCAGTTTGTCTTCGTTAAGAATCACCGGTCTGACAGTTATTATATTTAGATAAATACAAACTGTCTTCTTTTCAAACACTCTCTATGTAATAGGAATATTGATTTTTTTTTCTTGTTACCCAAAAGAATCCATTCTTTAAAATCTTATACTAAACACTTTTCATCTGTTTACCCTCTGATATTATTTTTATTCTAGTTGATAATTGAACCTACTTGACATTAAGTATGCACAAAGCAAGCAACTGGTTACCCTATGAAATTATTTTATATATTTTATAATAAATCATTTAGGTACTAACCAGTTAAAATTAATCATGAGGTCAGAAAATAGACCAGATGCCCTCCATAATACAGCCCTGCTTGGATTACTCCTCACCTGCTTTGTAAGTTATATGAGGTCTCATTCAGCGTCTTCCCACATAGCTATGCATGGAGCCCTAGCTGAAGTATAACAACTTGTGTGCACTTTAGGTCAGCTTGGTATAGGGTCAATTGATACTGTGAGTAGGACCCAAGATATTTTCATCTTTTGAGTGGAATGTACATGGATAGATAAGTGTCCCAAAAAAGAGACTTGGTTTGTTTCAGCTAAAATTGAAGCCTTGAATTAAATACTGTTTATTCTTATCCTTCAGAGGCATAAGAACTCAGAAAATAATCAATGCATAAGATTTAAGATTTCTTTGGTAGTCTCTTACAAGGTTTGTCTTCAGACACTCTATTGCATTTTTATGGAGTATGCTCATGTTATATTTCATATTATATTTAATAACTAACAACAGTCTTTTGGTGGTGTGAAGAATTCCATTCTCTGATCCAATAAAAATTGATTGGTATTACCTACCTCTTAACCCTGTGTACTATCACTCTCCTTTTTGAGAACTATATTTTGCCAAACTGACATTCTGTTCCTCAGAACTTAGGAACTTTAGAACTCTGGTGTCTATGGTTCATTCTTTCTGGAAGATCTCTTTTCTTAAACTAATTCTTCCTAGCCTTCAATTCTGTTGAAAATTAAAATATCTAGGCTTCTCCTGAGAAATTCTGATTCACTGTTCTGAGGTAAGGCATAGAACTTTGCATTTTTATGAGAACCCAGGGCAAGCCAGATGAAGGGAGTATATATATATATATATAATTTTATAATATATATATAATTTTAATTTTTAAATGATGCAATTGTGCATCCTCTGAGCAGTGGAGAATTCTCCCACTTCTATGGAACAAAGCTCTGGTGCCTCAGCTAACTAAGAAAAGTACCAAAGTGTCACAAAAATCCATCTAACTAGCAAGTTATATTGCATCTGTTGTGATACTGATTTCTTCAGCATTACCTTCTGTGTTGATCTCTCATCTCTTCAGACAAAACTGAGTTGTTTTCTCAAAACTATATTTGACACATCTTTGCATTGAAGAAAGTAGGTCTTTTAACATACTGTGCTGACTTATTCATTCTCTATTGTTTCATCTTCCTTTCTGCAACTGATACTATGGTTAAATGGTCTTTTTTAAAAAAAAATGAAGCCTGGTATATGCTTCCCAGTTCAAGTTATAAACTTCTTTATTTGTGTGCATATGGCACTTCAGCCAAACCCTTATGCAAATTTTGCCAAAGCAGCGAGGGCTTTAGTGTGTGCTCTAACAGAGATCCTCTTATCTTTCTCCATGTGCTCTTGTGAATATTTCATTGACTTCCCATTCTACTGTATTTTATTCAAATATTTTATCTTTTTCTTTCACCTCCATTATAATATGAACTGCACTAAGAAAGGCATCTCATTGGTTGTGTATAACTGTGCTTTTAGAATAATACCTGGAACATAGTAGGGGCTCAATATAACAACAATATATACAAACTTTTTTCAACATTTGGTTTTATAATTCTTCTATTTCTATGTCTTCCTGATTGGAGAATCATTCCTACCATAAGAATCTAGTAGAGTGTTTGCCATAGAAAAATTATAGAATCAATATTTTCTAAAATTGTACTGCAATTAAGAGATCATTTCAAGTGATGTGTCTCTTTGACACAAAGTTGAACGTGTTAGAATAACTAATGGTCAACCTGTGGCGCCCATCTGAACTAAAGCAGTGTGGTTCTGGGAGTGGAGGGCCTATCTCAGGATTGTTTCCAACAGCACAGAAGGAGAACTGGAGAGAAAGATGCTGAGCTGTTGATTCTCCTGGAGAAGCTTGTCACACCGGCCTTCCTGATTGGAACTCAGCTATTCTCAACCTCACCGTTGCTGAGGACCGCTGTGGTTCTTTTGAGGAGAGCCCTAGTCCTTAACTTGAGCTACTCTTCCAGCGCAGATCCTGGTTCTTACCTGGAGCATCTTTTCCTGGCTCCAGTGTAGATCCCTCATCCTGCTGGCGCAGACTTTCTAGCCTCCACCACTGACTTTTGGGACATCCCAGTGCAGATCCTTGCTACAGACTTGCATGAGACATTGTCATGGACTCCAGGCCTCAAGGTGGACTCCAGGAGGACATTGCCATGAGCTTTAGGTCTTCTTCTGGGCTTGTGTAGAATGTTGCCGTGGGGTCCAGGCCCCCAGCTGGATTCTTTGGATCTCTAGTGTGGCGACAGATCTCCTGTACTCTTCTGCACTTGACTCTCTGGGTGAGTATTATAAAATAATCCTATAAATCATATGTCTGCATTAAATCCTTTCCCTTGTAAGCCCTATCACAATGTTCTATGCTGTGAAGTTGGTTGACAGAAGGCCGAGGTCTCAGGGGACATGTTGACAAATATGTATTTATTTCTTAAGACATGACCAATAGGATCAGCCTAGAGCAAAGCTAGGAGACTCATGTTTCTGGTCCTTATATTAGTGCCCAAATAAGTGCCTAAGAAAGTGATTGAAATAAGTGTCAAGACATAAACTGAAGCTACTAAAGGCATCTTGCTCAAGGGAAAAGTTTTACTTCAAGATTACCTAACGGCAAGCGTAACAAGCTGAGCCAGGCAAGAGGAATTTTCAAGAGAGCACAGGGAATAAGTATGCTAATCTCTAACTGATATGTCTTATGGTTAAGAAGTTATTATAATTAAGATGAAGTTATCTTTTGGAGGGGGATGTTTATCCAGAAATCATGTCATTGCCACTATACCTATGCTTATACCTCTTGCACTCTTTTCCCAGGTCAGATTCTGAAAAGAACATCTGCAAAGGTATATTTTGAATTTCCATGTCCACTTTCCATTGTAAGTAATACTATAAATTTCTTACTTAACTAATGCCAATCTTAGTTTCCTGGCTTTCAAACTGTAGTTTGTTTGAAGAATTAAATTAGAGAAATATAACTGAATGAGTTTGATACACAATTGGCTTCTTTTTGTTCGCATTAATATTTTCTTGTTATAAAAATGTGTGTATCAATGAATTGCTTATTCATTTTTGTAGACATTTATCTTGTTAAATATGTGAGACAGGGTGAGAAAAATTATGTCTGTGATTCCAGATTAAATTTATTTCTTATAATCTTATATCACACACACACACGCATGCATTTTTGTGTGTATATTTTTTGCAAATTCAAGAGAGACTTGTTGCCACCACTCTCTGTTTCACCTACTATCTTACCTGGATGATGCGAGGGTACCTCCAGAAGTGGATTTAATCTGGCAAAACAGAGGCAAACTCAAGTGTAATTTTGATTGCCAAAGGCTCCACTAAGTAAAACTGTCAACTGGTAAACTGTGCTTGTTAAAGTTGTGAAAAGAAGCTTGAGATTTACAGTTGCCCATTTTGGTACTTGAAAAATGACATTTTACTGCTACTGTCATCAAAATCATGGAAGGTTTTGGAATACGTCTGGGATGGAAACTGTTCTTACCCTAGGGAGGAAGCACAGAGTGTACTTTATATAAAATCTATTGCTTCAGTTCTCATCATCTGCTTTCTGTCAAAAGTGAGGTAGTTTGCCACTGAGAAACTTGGGAACTGTCTAAATGTGACAAATAAACTGTGTTCAGTAAACAAAAATAAAATAATGTCTCATCTAAGCTTTTAGGAGGAGCTGAGGACAAATTAAAAAAAATCTTAACAATTGTCAAAATTTAAGAGTATTTGCACTTAAACCTAGGATTTTCCTTATCATTTTTCTTTGGGTTTAAATTCTTTAGGGACATGCTGGATAATTCATTCAACATGTGTACCAAGAATTGTGTAGATGTCTGCAATGACCTCTGGCCAATATCTGATGCTAAATAATACAATAAATATTATGATCTCCATTTTATAATCTAATAGAATGAATACCTGTCTAGTGAGAGAACTAGGAAGCTAGGCTATTGAGTATTTTCATTGTGTATATGAAATTGGTTGGTAGCTTAGCAGAAAACAAAAATGAAGAAGCCACAGAATTTAAGTGCTCATCAATACATGTGAAATGATTAATCCTAGAGTAATGACAAAGGATGACAGCACTACCTTGCTGGGTACAGTATCTCCACAAAGACAACAACATAACTTATCCTCTGCATATGCTTTGTAATACATGTGATTATTATAATTATTTTTTGCTTGTTTACTGACTCCTACTGAATTCTTAGCTCCAGAGATTTAAAAAGTAGCTATTCCTACTTAGAAACAGCTCATAAATTACCAAAGTTTTGTAATGGGAACTGAAAGAAATTGTTCAGATTTGTTCAAGTCAATGACAAAGTTAGCACTGAATATTTTGAAAATGCTGTATAAGCAAAATGGAAAGTTTGCTTCTGTTTATGGCAAATCATTAGTGATGCTCTTGTTTGTGACCTTTATTCTTTTGCTAATGTTGACCCCTTCTTGGATGTGGTGGTGACTCCACTTTGCTCAGCATTTTACTGGGCTGTTCAGTCACTGGGCACTTTGGTTGTGAGAAGTTTCTTCCCTGCAATGGAACCAGCGCCCTGATCAATGTAAGTGCCCTTTCTGGTATACTGTGGCCACTGCTCCTCTGTTATGTTAAGGATCCGTGGAATCCGACACAATTTCTCACTCTCAGGAGAGTCGTATTGTCAAACAGTTGAAAGGTGTAAGGAATGGCTGTGCAGAAGAAAAGAATGGAGTGGCTGTTTAGTCAAACAGTGATGCTTAGGTGTCTGTTCCTATTGGGCGCCTAAAAGCTGTTTCTCTCTGGTCTAGTTATTGAATGGGAATGTGGGTCATGGAAGCAATGCCATCTCCCATTCACACAGCTCGATGTCAAAGTCCAGCTCCTTATTTGTCTTCTGCATAAGAAGACAAATTGCTTTCTCTACCTGGCATAATTTCATTGAAACTTTATATTCTGTTAAGTAAAGGACTCCCATTTTTCCTTCCTGTTCATTCAGCAAGCACTTCACATCACTGCGTGCACCATCTGGTAGCAGGTAGTATAGGGGAAATGAACTAAGTAATAAAAATGGTTTGCATTTATTCAGAACTTACTATGACCCAGGGATTTTTAAAAGCTGTTTACATGTATGAAGTCATTTAATATGTCTACAAGGTAGGCTTGTTATAATGCCTGTTTACAGATGGCCAGTGTCAAGCAGAGAAGGCTTAGCAAGTGAGAGGAGCTAAAAGTTGAGCGATGAGTCTAACCCTACATCTTTCATTATCATTTTCTTTTCATTACCAAATGTTGAATTGCTGTTTTCTCTAATTCTAGCAGTTAAGACTCTATATTCTTGAAGGAGCAGAAAAATACAATTAAAATCATCTGAACATTTTCTGATCTGATCGCTGGCTAGAAGAATGCATGCAGTTTATAAAAACTCAGTGAGATGTGCACTCACATTATATGCACTTGTTAGACTTCAGTGACTCGTGTAAAGCAAATAATCACAGATGCAATTTGTGACAATGTAGAGCAAACTATGAGCTTGGATGATGAAGACAAAATTCCAAGTTTTTAAGAGCTATAGTCAAGTGTATTTTGTTTATGTTTACAATCTGTACTATCATTACTGAAATCATATATGTTTAGAAATATGTCCATTAGTTTATGTTTCATTATTAAACCCATGATTTCATTCTTGTTGGAAAGCAGTCAAAGAAATTCTGCACTAGCTATACAGATGTTCCTTACTTATGGTGGTGTTATTTCCTGATAAACCAATGTAAGTTGAAAGTATTTTAAGTCAATTTTGCATGTAATATCCTATCCTACTAAACGTAATTTTTTATAACACTGTACCTTGTAAAGTATTGCTTATTTATACTTGTGATCTTGTGGCTGGCTGCAAATTGTCTCTCATTCTTTGGTAGAAAGTATCAGTGCAAGTGAGCAAACTTCCTTTTTCCTCCTGATTTTTGTTTTCACTTTTCCCCAAAGTTTTGCACAATGGTTTGTACATCTAGAGTAGGTCTTCCCCCTTCATTTCACTGACTCACATGCCAGTCATCTCTGGAAATATTTGTCTAGAGACACTCAAATATGTTTTTTTCAAATTGTCCAAAAGTGTCTCAATCCAGTCAAGGTGACAACCAAGATTAACCATTATATACTGTATATTGCTAAATTAGAATTCCTTAATTTATTATGTGATCAATCAGTGTACAAAATTTAATTGTCCTTTCCATATTTTAATGCTATTTTAAATTCAATTCATTTGAGTATAATTTCTATAGAATAAGTATAGTTCTAATGCCACTGTAAAATAGAAAGATTTTCAAGCTGAACCATCTTAAATTCCATATTAAGAAACTAAGTTAAATATTGTCCATTGAGTTTAAAAATTAATGTGGCAATCTAGATATCTAGACATCTCTCACCAATATTTCCCTTGTTCTGCTAAATTATCTGGGCAAAATAAGAAACTAAAAGGATTAACTTGGGGATCTGAATCACCAGTTTAAGTGATATGTACATAATCAGACAGCTTGGTCATCCACCAGTGGAGAACAGTAACTCCTGCAGCTTTGGAGCTGTGTCTGAAATCCAAACCCTGAATCTAGGTGTCTATCGTGGAACAGAAGGTGTTAATTGGCAAGGAGTGGCATTGATTGGAAAAACAGTTGGAATGGGGATATTTATGAAGACATCAATGAAGCTTGAGAATATTGAACCGCTAAATTCAGATGATTCTCTTTGTAGTGAAAGAGCCATGCTCAACCTCATTGAAAGTAGCTGGCTACTCTTGTCTAATGATTTTAACCCCATATTTACCTTAAGATATTGCAGGGTCATTCCCTGCAGATGTTGCCATACAAGTTGATACTGATTCTCAGAATTCACCTTCAACTCTTCTTCACCTTTCAATCTACACTAGGGTTGAGTCCAAGCCAGACCATAAGAGTGAGACCCAATATATGATCCTTGAAAAAATATATGATTTCCAAAAGTGCTGCTTGAGTTTCTGTCGTAGTTTGCAACTGTGTTGTGGTGCAAAAGGATGAACAATCACTCAAAGATTACTCAGAGTCAATGTCCAATCCATAGCCAAGAGGGCACAGAGGGGTTACTATTAACCAAGACCCTTCAACATGAGAAAGTCTTAAACGACAGCCCCAAACTGAAACATCTGTGGTTTTTTATTGATAGAACCAGTAAGCAAGGATAAAAGAAACACAAAGGGTGTCTGGGCAAAAACTCATGTAGGTTACTGGGAAGTGACAAAAAAGGTCAGAGTAGTCTGCTGAATGAATGACCTTGGGACCCATATAAGTGATAAACTGGAATATGAAGAGGACAGAGGGAAGACCACTTATTCCTTGAGGCAATGCATTTGATCCTACTTGGACTTGCAGCTCTGTAGGCTACCTTTTAATCTCTAACCATGCATTCTGGGAGGATTTGGACATGCATCTCCAAAAGTTTATACATCCATTTCTGGCCAATGCTCCCACAACTTTCTAAATATAAAGAAATATCCAAGAGACATGTGGGAAAATAGAAAGAACATAAAATTGAAATGGGTCAGTTTATCAAGTAGGCCTACTAAATACAGATTATTCATTTAATGTTGGAAACTGGGGAGTAGAAAGGATTTTTAACCATTTGATTACATAGCTGAAACATGAAAGAATGGTTATTGACTATGATACTAGACCTACCTTTGTTTACTACACACTAAGAGATTCAAACCTAGGGATACTAGAATGTTGGAATGGGCCTGTTATTTAAAACTAACTCACCCATTAGAAGGATTCATATTCCTGTGAAACAAATTGGTGAGGTAAAACCTGGCATATTTGAAGAGATCTATGACTACTGTTCAGATAGTTGAGAACTTACAGTGTGAATTTCTGCCACTGAATTGAGATACCAAAATGGAAAGTGGAATGTGAGATTGCAGGAATCAAGTGGTAGCACTGATATGCCAAAGATAGGTTAGGCAAGATTAGTTTAATGGACAACAGAGTAAACATAGCAATCAGAAGAGTCTGACTTGGACAGATCTATGATGTTGGCTAATTGAACCTGCTGATCCTAGAAGTGAAATAGATAGGAGACCTGTTAAATTCTTACTTGATCTTTATGAGCAATCATATGTTATATCAAATGAACAAAAGTCTAACCTGGGTCATAATTACAGACAGTCACAACCTCTTGATAATTTCTCAGATTTAAGCCAGTGTATAGACCCCAAACTTCTTGAACAAAGGCAAGACTCAGTCCCATCTGGGTAAAGCAAGATTTTGTACACTGTCGAAGTTTATACTGTTAATCTTTTGTGCCTCCTTCACCAAAGGAATCTGTGGCATTTTAATAGTGCAACCATTCCTTGGGGAAATTATAATCAGATATTTCAGCAACAGCACACACAGTCTGAACTGTCCACGAGACCCAAACATTCACTCTGATTCACCAGCCAGAGTAGGGAATCATGCAGGTTACTGTATTAGTGGAGTTTTATTTCAGGTCTACCTTGGAGAAGACCTAGGAGGTCACTGAATCCATTCTGTGGCTCTTTCCTCAGTTGAATAATTCATAACTGGAATAGACATACTCAGTAGCTGACAGAATGACCTGTGGAGTGAAGGCTGGTAAATGGGAAAATGTAAATGAAAGCCAAAAAATATGTGGACTTAGGAAAACAATACCAATAACTTACTGCATTCCTGGAAGATAGCAAAGAATAATGCTACCATCCAGGATTTGAACAATGGAACCACATTAAATAAAGCAACTGGAATTGTAGTTATCATCTAGTTATTCTGTGGAACCAAATGATAGTTTTTTATTGTTTTGTTTGTTTGAGCAAATGGATTAATCCTCTAGTACCGATTTACATACACTGTATAAATGTGCCACCCTGCAGCATTACAACCACTTTCAGGGACATCCTTGAGGGTATGAGTGAGAAGAAATATTCCCACGGGATACAAATGCAGCATTACATCTGTTTGACTCTTAGAAACAGAAATGGTCTGATATGTGGTTATGTACCAATTTGTGATATTTGCTCATGGTTTGCATGGATAGTCACACACTTGAGAAGAATGTACTTAGAAGACTGATGACAAAGAAATTTGGTGAAATTTGGGGAAAATGTCCCTGTATAGCCAAGAAGCATATAGCTATATGTGCTCTAGGAATGCTTCAAAGGATAATATTAATAGATGATTTTAGTGATCAAGTGAGTAGACATAACTGAGTTGTAGATACAACAGATCTCTTTTACCAGTTCTTGCTGGACATCCAGTGAGCTCACAAAGTGGTCATGATGACTGAGAAAAGCAGTGCATGTGCTTAGCAGTGTAGACATCTGCTTCATCGTGGCTGATCTAGTTACAGCCACTTTGATTAGAGTGCTTAATTTCCCTGTAAGAAAGACCAACATTGACACCCCATCAGAGCCCTGGTCCCCAAGGAGCTAGCTACTTGGTAGCTAGTTGGTTATATTAGAACACACCCCTCATGGAAAAGGTCAATACTTTGCTCTTACAGAAACAGACACTTTGGATACAGATTAGGGTTCCTTGTGGGCAATATTTCTGCTAAAAGAGTCACTGGAGAATTTTCAGAATGCCTT
>PVJX010022894.1:0-29894 GCA_004027295.1 Dolichotis patagonum
CACAAATTTTCTAAATCCTCAAGGTGGAGATTTCACATGGAATTCATTTCCCAAATAAATATTTAAAGGTGAAACTGTATCTGCTAAATATATTTCTGTTTTTCCCCTATGTGTGGGAGCATTGTCCAGAGGCATGAATATATTATTGCCGTGAATCCATGCTTTCTCTTTCATTTGAGGATTATTCTCACTTTTTGGTTACTACTGGTATCCACGGGCATGAGCATGAACATTTTCTCAAAAAAGAATCGTTTTCCATTATTCACTTTTATGCTGAATAATTTTGAAGAATTTTATACTTAAAATTCTCAAATCTTTAGGTGAATTCTTCCTATTTTTTACTAAAATTACTTATTTTATTATCAATTTTTGAACAATAAAAAATATAATGACAAAAAGTCAGTTAGTTTCTCGTTAGTGACTTATTTACTGCTATTTGTTCCTCTCAGCTTTAATGATACAAGACAGAATCTTAATCACAGCCGTCAGTTCTGATTCACAGGGATGAAAGTTATAGAGCGTAGCACTAGCTTGTGAGAAGATAGGCAAGGTGTTCAAAATGGTTTCAAAAAGTAACCATGATTATCTCCAGAATGTCCTGATCTCAAATACAATGCAATCAGTATCTTCATGGGCATTATCTAATCCACTATGATTTTAGGAAAGGAATAGGTATCTTGACAATGATATAAAATAACATGTATTCCAATGTGCAGAAAAAATAACTTCTTACTGATATATAGCTTCTGTCATTTAGCTAAGTTGAGGTTTGTGTATGCTTTTCGTACAGTTATCAGAATACACTATTCCATCTCAGGTCCATCATTGTAGAAGCATGTCATAATGACCATATTTAAGTGTTTTCCAGTTGAATTTGCAATACCATTATGGTAGCAGTGAGCATTGTCTCAAGCAGTTATTTCAAGTTTTTCCAGTGTCAGTGGAGAAACAATTGTACTTTTTTCCCCTTGTCCTTTCTTGCTTAGCTCAACCTTATAGATGAAAAAATATGGAAGGGTTGATCTGTAATATTAATTCACTGGAGAATTATTTCTCCTATTATCCTTTCACTTCTCGTAGGCAATAAATTTATTGAACCAAAAAAGATTAAAAAGCTAAATTTTAGCTTTAAATTATGCCTTGCAAATCATAGCATACTAAAATGTAAGTAAGCTAAGAAAGCACTAAGGGAGTCATCAGAATTTGATGTTGCTAAGAGCAACTAGGACATTTAAAAAAGGAGATTTAAGGATAGGGAAACTAATATGGATACATAGATCACACTAAATGAGCAGAATGTTTTTTCAAAGAAAGAATGAAGCTATCTTGGCATGCTTGACTACTTTTTGACAATTATTCTTTATTTATGGGTATTGTGTCCTAATGTGGTCACATTTATTTCTTGATACTGATATATTGATCTTGAATATATATATATATATACATACATTCAGGCTATTTTTTAAACTTTTCTGCAAAATTTATTTCTGTAGACAGCCAAATAAAATCCAGGCTAATACAAAGTATTTTAAATTTGCCAAACGCTTACCATTTCAAAAATATTTTATAGCATATTTAGCTGTCATATCTAAATAGGGTACTTGGAGCATGTGAATGGCATCCAAATTTCCACTACCAAATTCTCTGGGCTTCATGACTTACCAGAAAAGCATCATGCTTATGACACAGTGGCTCGCAGTCTGAAACAATGATCCTGATGACATATCTCACCCTGCGCCGCCCTTGTTTGATGCGGATTAGTTCTTCATTCCTAACCATCCACACCAAGATGCTCATCCCCAGAATACCAAGATGCCCTCTGTAATAGTGAGTTAATTTAATGGCTAGCTTCTTTGTCAGGAGTGTCACATAGAAACAAAGCTTTACTTTCTATTTATGTCCATTCTTTTTCTTCTGAAAATAAATTACCCTCTTTACAACTTTCTTCTGTATAGGTCTCCAATAAAGAAATTATAGCACACAATAATTAAAAAGATATAATGTTTATGCTCAGTCATACTTGGAATCATATACGGTTTCTTCATCCAGTGTAGTGCATGTTCTTGGGCCATTTTGCTTTTATCACTTAGTCTTGGTTTGTTAACAAATGAAGTGTATGAAATACATAGCACAAAGAAGCTATCTTACAAAGCCAAAATTATACCATGAACATTTTATTACTCATTTCTTCTAAGACTGTGCACAGTAGCTAAATTAGCTATGAACTAATAATATACTATATATATAGTATATTATTAGTTATATATATATAGTATATTATTAGTATATATATATATATATATATATATATATATATATATACAATTAGATACCACTGTGTATGGCCCCTCTGTCTTCATTTTGATGACTGATTTATGCTCAGTGAACTACTAATAAACACATACTTGTAAACTAATTAGATATTACTTGAACATACTGCTACCTTAAGTTTATTTTATTTCAGATAATAATATGAGTATAAAAGTGAGAATATTGTCATATCCAACTGAAATAGAGCAAAGAAACATTTAAAAAATGCTCAATTGAAAAATGAGTGTTCCAAGAATTGACACTTAGGCCAATTTGGGAAACAGTGAGCTTCCACTTGTAAAGTCAAGTTTTATCCAGTGAATGATGCTGCAGATGTTCACTATGGAGGTAACACTGGCCACATCGACTGTCTGGCCTACCAGTGAGGTTTACAGATACTGCAGAGCTCCCCACATTTCACTAACATTTCTTTCAAAACAGCTTAGCTAAATTTTGTGTTCCCGGTAAAATCTGTAAGATTTCTTTGTTTTTCATAAATCCTGGAGGTCATCCCTGGTCTCCCCATACACGCCACTGCAATATTTATTCTTTCGTGAGGGGCAATTTGTAAACTTTTATATTAGTGCATGTTCACAGTACACAATGGTTAAAATCTTCATGAGAATTTGGCACATGAACACAACACATATGAATTTTGTTTATTTTCCCTTTTCCTGTCCTCCCTTGCTATTCTGTTTGTCTCTTGGTCCCTTTCCCATTGTTTGTATTACTATAAAGTAGGATTATTTTCTATTGGAGATGTCTTGCTAACTTTTATCTAACATAGACAAGTAGAATTTTTAGTTACAAAAGACTTCTCTGAATAGATAGTACAAATAAGATTTTAAAATAAAACCTAAGTACAAATCATATTAATTTGTTGCAATTATCAGCTACCAGTGTCATTGTAAATAAGCACTTTAAAGATACTCGAAGGCCATGCAGAGTTTCAAGAATTGTTCTTTAAAGTTACGAGCAGTAACACAACATAATTCTTTTCCACAGGACCTGGTATGGTCTACAACGGCCTTGGTTATCTGAGTAAAGGGAAAATGTGACTTTCAGTTGAATGCACCAAATTAACTTGACAGGTTTTTTTCCCAATTTAAGCAACATTGTTTTTCATTCTGTGAAATATTTTACTATATATTTTATAAAAGATAGAATTTCTTCAGTATTCTATTGGCTTCGCCTAATACAGTTTTCCATTGTGCCACTATAAATTTGGACTCTGCTCTTTATCAACTAAGTGAGCTTTGGCAGATTACTTCGACTCTGTGCACTTCAATTTTCTCAGTGTTATAGCTGGGATAATAACAGTAACCATTTAGTAGAGATGCTGGAATGATCAAATGGCCAGTATATAAAATACTTGCACACTAAATTAAGCAAAAATAAAAAGAAGGCAGAGAGTAAAAGAAATACTAGGGTAGCTTACATAGGATAAATCATAGGAACTAGAATATCTATGTTCCTAACTAGATTTCAAATATTTTCAAATTAAAGATTGTAATCTCAGGCCACCATAACACATATGTATATACACTCTAGAAATAAACGTGCTATTTAATATACATGATACATCCTGATAGTTTAGTAATTATTTTATCATTCTATACTATTGTATTTTACTTTTTTGTATTTCATTTAAGAATACATTTTTTACTATATTCTGTTTAATTAATTGTACAACTAATTAATATACTAAAATATTCAGATCAAAATCGATAGATTGGAGTTATTAGATACACTCGATCCAGGGCACATTCTCTTGTTCTTTTTCATTTTTTGTTATCTCTTTCTTTTTCTATCTAATGTGCCAGTGGATTCTTTGGCTGATGACTCTGGGATTATGGTGTTTTCAGATGTACAATTTACCAAGCATATTTTTGTAATATGCTTTGTATATTACAAAAGAAGAAAAGCCTGGTGATTCTGATTTGAACCAAATAATCAAATACTGTCTCCTTATATCAGCTGAAACAGTGTCGTGCACTGCCTGCTGGGACCATGTAGGAAAGTCTGACAGTAGCTCACGTAACAAAGTGATGCTAGGCACTGTCACTGGAAAGGTGAAACTTGCAGTGGAGGTACAGTCTTCACTTCATCCAAGAATTTCTAATCCAATGCCACTCAGACATTTACAGAAATGAAGATGTGGCTAGTATGCTTATATTTAGAAGTACCACAATTTCACATTGCAGAATAAGAAAGTGAAATTTACACATTTTAAAATGCCTAAATATTTCCTTTTTAAAATCTGAAACATTTGAACTATTTGGCAATTTTGATATTAATCTACATGCAAATGCGATAGTGAAAAAGATAGCAAGGCAACCTCAATAAACATTTTAATGTAGAAAGGTTTGCAACCTAGAAATATATAATACTCACTGTTGCAGAGTTTCGATCATATCCTATTGAGTAGAAATGCTAAAGGAAATACTGACACATTCCCAAAGCCACCAATCTTCATTCAGTCTTGTTGATGTGACTGCTAAAAAAAAAATCTGTGAAAGGAACAATCAAATATCCTCATTCAAGTTGATGCTTGACCTATAGCATCCTTAATCTTAGACTTCTGTCCAAGATTTAGTAAAAGCAGCACTCATTAACATTCAACCATGTAAATCTGCTGAGTCATGTAACTCCATCTTCTTGGACTTCACTTTACTCATGGACAGGTAGATCTTACATTTTGGTTTAATTTGTGGTATTTGCTTCTGTCCAGTAAGGCAGCCAGGTTTGTTTGTCACTTATAAATTATGTGTAGGTTGAGAAAACTAGTATTACACTGGTATCTCATCTCAGGAACTGAATTTGTTGTATGAACTCGGGAATAATGGCCATATTTGTGTGGCAAAGATAGCCAAGGTTGTGTTCGTCACCTTATGTGCAATTCGTGAAGAGAAACAATTTTGTGAAATGCTTTTATTTGAGGACATGATTGTTTGTGAATAGAATCATTCATTAACCAAGGTACCGTATCTTTAAAAATTCTGCATCCGTGGAGTGGAAGAATTTTCTTTTTAGGAGACAATAAAGGATATACCACTGCTATGTTATGTTTTGTTTTAATTTCTTATTTAGTGCCAAGCTAAATCCTAATATTTGTGACTTTTATTTTTCATCCTGCTACACTTTTAGAAGTCATTTTTTTTTCAGTTTCAAATGATGAACCTTACACTATTGTATTTCTAATAAGATGCAGAACATTTCTCTTCTCAAAAAAGGTTCTTATGTGTTTGTTCTCCTCACAGACAAGATGAAACTGATTCCTCTGTCTTTGGTAGCATGGATATTTATCTTGTTGAAATGTAGACTTAAATAGCTGACACACACCAATAGGCTGATATTTTTTGGAGAGTCGTAATTTTCCACAATGACCCATATTACTTCAGATAATTAATAATGAAGACTAAGCTACAGAAATCACAGTGTTTGGCACCATAGAGTAAGATTATATCTTTCAACTTAAAATACAGGATGACTATATCTATTTCAGATAGACACTACATTATTTTTAGTATATATGTGTCTCATGCAATATTTGGAATATATGGATATGAAATTTTTGTTTATCATACATTTATCATTAAATATAAATTTAATTGAGTGTTTGTTTTTAATTGCTGAAAGCCACAGATTATACAGTCATAAAGTGAAGAACTTCACATCACTCATTATATTATGTGACTTTCAGCCAGTTTTATATGTAGGATTTAACATTTACAACCTTTAATGTAATGTACTAATTATTGGGTTGATATAAACTGTTGATATACTCTCACATAGTGAAAGAAGAGAATCAAAGAGTTCCAAGGATTTTAACAATGCATATTTCATGATATTGTTGGTTCGAAATGAACAATCCATCTTTGCTTCTGACAATGTAAAAACTGACATCATTCTCTCAATTTGTCATATGATAGAATTGAAATAAAATAAAAGTATAATCGAAATTGCTTTATTTTCCCTATATCTGAATCTATTTTTTATATTTGTAAAAAATGTACAATCACATTATTAATTCAATATAGTGTCTCTGATAGCCTGAATATCTTCTATCATGTTAGCATATTTTATTTTGTTCCGAAATTCTTTCATTAATGTATTTGTTTTCTTCTCAAGAGTTTTCATGTACTTGTTGGAATACAATGGCATAGCAGCAAGAATGTTGGCCTCGGACTATGAAGGTTTTCAGGATATATTAAACATAAACAACATAAAAATGATGAATATATTCTTGTTCTTTCTTTTTGTTTTTTGTACTGGGGATCAAACTGGCGACCTTGCACTTGCCAAGCAGGTGCTTATGCCGCTGAGCTAAATCCCCAGCCCTATGATGAATATATTCTTTACAAGAGTAAACTTCTGGCTTGTGGTTTATTTTAAACCACAAATGGATTTTTTGTTTTCTTCAAAACCACGCATTATTTTTATATACTAGTGCATCACAGTCATAAAGATCCGATGGCTCACTATTCCATGATAGTCCAAGAAATTCTATGAATATCCAGTATTCAGAGTATCACCACACACTGATTTACTAGATTCAGCAATTTATTCACAGGTATAGAAATTATTTTAAAAGCTTTATAAACATTTATAAACATCTGAAAAACACCCTGTTGCTTCAAGTTACCAACACTCATTCAGAGTAGGTTGAGGTGTATAAGGAAGTATAAAACAGGTCCTTTCTTCACTCTATAACAGGATATATTTTCATTGTGACATTTAGATTAAAATATATTTATTGATATAATTTTTATATCTTTATATAATCATATTCATATAAGCATAATAAATATATTTTTAAAATGACAAAATGCTTTTACAAAATTTCTATCATATATTAGGTTGACCTTCACCCTCATAAAGATTAAATTCTTCATCATTTTCATGTAATTCTTAATCTCTTTTAGAATATCACAGAAATTCTTAAATCCTTTTGGTCACGTATTTTCTTCTGCAAAATGCTTTCTTTTAATCATCCTACAACAGTTTAGTTAAATTATTTCCAACAGCTATAAATGGTGCCATAGCCTCTTTACAAGGCTTCCTGAATAATAGTCTATTTAATGTATATTAAATAAGAAGTAAGAGTCAGCTAAGGCAAGTGTCCTTTTGATCCCATTACTCAGCTTCTTACAGCATTATCATGTTGCCAAATGGCCACTTATATCAAATGAAAATTACTGACCATATCTTTTTAAATATTACACCAATTAGCACACAGAGACCCTGAAATATACAGATATATTTTATTACAATGAGCTCATCTCATATCATCTCAGCCTTTGTTCTAGCGCAGTCTCAAATAATGCTCTATGGCTCAATATGGGAACTATTTCCGCAGTAAAATGTACAAGTGAAGTTTTTTCTTCAAGTGTGATATGGACATTGACATCAGAATCATATTAGAATCCAGATTCACCACTTACTAAATTCCCAGGGACATAGGAATTTAATTTCTTAGATGCCATACATACATATATGTATTATATATATATATAATACATATATAATTATAATATATATGCATATATGACATCTAAGAAATATATAAATATATATATAGATATAGATACTCTTACCGATTTCACTTGTCAAATGCTAATAATTCATGTGATGTCATTGTTCTTTAATCAGTGCTAGAGAAAAACCAAAGGGGAAAAAAAAGCAGCTCATAAGCATACATGTTGATTCAAGGAAACAACAACAAAATAAATGTGCACCAGTTATGAAAGAGCTAATTTTTCATTTCTGAAAATAAATAGAAATTAGTTGAACATATTTATCACAAAATATAATTGCAATATTTTCTTGCAAAGAAACAACTAATATTTCTTTTCTAGAGGAAATAATAGAGAAGGATGATATTTGCTGATTTTGCTTCAGTGAGGAGAGAAAATTCAGTTATTGATAAAGGAAAGTAAATCCTTCAAATACTCAAAATATTTTCATTTTTAAGTTTGTAAGATTATAAATATTAGTACTAAACCTGAGGATGTTTTGGGGCAAAATTATACCTCTTTCAGACTTGGATATTGTTGCTATTACTTAGCTAATTTGTTTAAAATACTGTAGTATCTTTCATCTAATATTTCCTTTAAAAGCTTTTATGAATAACTCAATTTTTCCTACTTACTTTTCTTTGTATGACTTCTATTCCTTACCATATCTTTTTTGAATAATTTTCAAGATGAATATACAGTACGTTAAAAGTATCATTCCTTTCTGTTATATTTCCCAAATTGTAAATATTAAGCATTCAGTGTCATTTTCGGGCTCCAGTCTAAAATCTGCATTGTGGTACACTTACAATATACACTGATTTCACACTCATGAATTCAGCTATGAACTCATCATCTCATTATATGAATTAAATAAGCTAAGTATTTAATTATATATTTAGCACCTATAAACAAAAGATATCTCTATGTCACCTCATTCAGAGGCACATTTAAGAAATGTGAAATAAAATTAGCTATATTTAATTAGGTATGGAGTAAGAAAATAACACATTCTCTTACATTTCATCCAGTTTACAAATTTGTCAGATTTTGCAATACTTTATAGAGCCTCTGATACATATACTTACTGAAGTCTTTGCCTACTGAATGCTTTACAGGGAGACAGTTTGCTCCGAGAATTATGCTGTCTTTGTTTTGGTGGTGTATTTACCTAGGACCAGGTGTGTTTATCCTTGAATCCTTTTGTAACAGTTGTTTCGTTTTTTCACTTTTTCACTTACATAATTTATTTTAACATAACGAAAACTTACAAAAATACAGAATTCGTTGTTATGAAAACTCAGCTGTGTCCTTGAAAACAAACTCTACAAAGTTGAGTTGTTTGAAATGCTCTCAAAGTAAATGTGGGCTGAACAACCACATAAAAAATAACTGTGGGAAAAATAAAACAGACTTCCAAAAGGGTTCTGCACACATATTGCCTCATAAACATTTCTAAGTGCTTGATGTGCTTTAAAGAGATGGAGAGAAGAAACAGGCAAGAATAAGTTACCTAGATGGCTTATGTTGAGAGCAAGAAAAATAAAAATGGAAAGAAATTGTACTGAATTATCAGTTGACTTATAAGTCCCTGGTTTTAGGTGTCAAAATTTCAAAATATATTCACATTTACAGTTTTAAAATTAAAATGAAATGTGCAAATGATGTGTAGCATCTTTAATTTTTGAATGAACTTTAGTTATTATTAGTATATGTTCATGATACATAATAAATATACTCAGTATGGGGACCTGGTACATACACACGAAACTGTGAGCTTCTTGACTTTCATTCTTGTCTATCCCTCCCATTTTCTCCCATCCCTAGAGCCTTTCTTCATCTCCACTACTGTGTCTCCAAGTTTTATCATCTGTCTTTATTTTGTTTTTAAATTATATATGCATTGGTTTCTCATTAAGAGAAACCTTGTGATATTTAACCTTCTTTTCTGATGTATTTCACTAAACATTATGAGCTCAATTTGCACCACCATGTTCTTCAAATACACAACTTTAATTTTGAAAGGCTTTCTGGCAAATTAAATAATGTGGGTAATAGGGCTTCTATGGTTACATATTTTAATCACAGAAATTCTCTTGCTCATTCTCTGTTCTGACTAAAGATTCCTTAGTTACCCACTATTGGTACACTGTGCATGGCATCCTGTGACCTCCTTCTTTTGCTTGAAGACAAGCTGATTAGAAGAATACTGGGTAGCTTAATTAGAAAGTCACTATGTAGAGGCCAGTGATTTCTGTCCTGTGATAAAAACCTGGAGTAGAAAATTCTTGTTCCAGCCAGGCATGAGGGTAGACGCTTTGATTTTCAATTCCCAGAAGACTGAGGAAGGAGGATTGCCAAGCCAGCCTGGGCTAAGTAGCAAGGTGGCCAGCCTGACTCAACAGTGCATAAGAAAGGTCCTTCTACTAAATAAATTAAAAACAAAAAATAAATAATGAGTAAAATTAAAATCAGATTCTTTTTTGGTATTTGGCTTTCAAATGATGAAGAGACATAGTCATTAATGGGGATTGGGACTAATAAAGTGTCCTTAAGAATATTCAAGGTACTTCAAAATTTATATGCAATCAACAATTTTCAGGGTAGAAGGAACAAGCATAGTTATTAAAGTGGAATTAATTCGTGTTGGTCAGAAAAAAATAAAAATGCCATCAACCAGAACTGATATACTCAGTATTTTGAAGAGTTCTTTTGCCTTTTTTAAAAAGTAAAAGCTCCATATTTTTATTTTGAATTGAGTACTGTGAACTGTTTAGCGACACTGGTAGTAATGATAGTGACAAACAATGTGAGCTACTGATTATGGAAGATTATCAGTGTTACTTTTTCTGGTCAGTGCTTGTTTATGAACTGGCTTATGTAGCACTTGAAATAATCCAATTGACTTTAGCATTTTATAAACAATGACCCTGAAAATTGGAGTGACTAATTTATTGTCCCCAACATAAACTCACTTTTAAATGATAGAAAATGAAGATGGATATATCTAGTCATGGTAATGAACATTTTCTTAAACTCTAAAATTTTCTTACCAAGTCTTATGTGTTTGGACTAACTTTTACACAATATTGAATGCTTATTTTTCCTTAGTAATACAAAAACCATATGTCTTTGTGGAAATTTAGTTATCAATGAATTAATGCATGGACAATTTTGTGTCCTTTACCTGATAAAGATTAAAAATGTCTTAGTTATCAGTTGAAGTTATATAAGTAAATATTATTAATGGCCATTAATATTTTTCACATTTAACATTTTAAACCAATATTTTGACGCTAGTGCATCAAATGGTCATATTTGTGTGAAGTATGCACATTCATATTTATTGATATTGTGGATATTTTATTAGGTTGAATAGCAGTTTGTGTGAGTTAAAAGTAGTTCAACATTAGCAGGTTCGTCCCTCTCAGTGTATGATGCAATTTAAACACATATATTTTCATAAGTTGACTTAATGCGTCCATATTTTTCACAAGACAAGAAAGGCAAGCAGTTATGTGAAATTTTCCATCTCAATATATAATCAGTGTTTCTCAGTTCCTTTCATCACCCCTCAAATAAAAGTCCTTTTAACCTATTGTATGTCTTTCTATGTGTATGTGTATGTCCTCTTTTTTATTTCTAAGTTTTTAAAGCTGGTGTAATAGCAGTGATGTTTTTAGGCAATCCATATTTCAATCTTATTGTATATCAACTCATTCCTGTTGTCATTTCTTTGACAGTATTTATTAAGGGAGTTAATTCAGAGCTAAATACAGAAAGCCATGACTATCATTTCAGTGAGGAATTTTTTTGAACTTTGTAAATTTTGGGATACATGCACATAATGGGTACAAAAACTAATGAACAGATGAATCATAATTTAAGTATAGAATGATAACATGTAATGTCTTTAACTATCATATCAAGTACTTTATTCAAAAATTCTACTTCTCACTACCAAAGATTTTCAATGCTATTTTCAGATTTTTTTTATTATGACAATAAGCTTTGTTTTAAAAAAATTTTTAATGGGGTCTTGTTGTCTAGTTCAGGCTGACCTTGAACTCACTTTGTATTCCAGACAGGACTCTAGCTCCCAGCTCAGTCTCCCTCCTGCCTCACTCTCCCAAGTGCTGGGATTACAGGCATATGTCACCACACCCAGCAGTATAAGGCATTCTTATTATTTGATTTGCTAGTATAAGTATATTTCCTCTGTACTTCATATAAATCAACTTAAACATATTATTTTTTGAGCAACAGCAAGCAGGAAATAACTCCAAATACAGTAAGTAAATAAATAAATAAATAAATAAACTAGAAATTCAAGAAGAAAATCACATACAGGTATTGATAGGAAAATGAGACGGAACTAAATGTCTTTGACAAATTAGTTCTACTTGAATACTAAAATAAAACATCATTATCATTTAAGGCACTTTTAGACACTGATATTCCAACAATGTCCCTTCCAGTGCATCTCACTGAGCCAGAAACTTGTCCCTGGTGTTGCTGTTGTTAGAGGTATGTTTAAATATTGAATCCAATTTTTTTTTTCAGGCAAAATCACAACTTTGTTTT
Source organism: Dolichotis patagonum (assembly GCA_004027295.1). NCBI lineage: Eukaryota > Metazoa > Chordata > Mammalia > Rodentia > Caviidae > Dolichotis > Dolichotis patagonum. The sequence goes on from PVJX010022894.1 coordinate 12,411, forward strand.
CACTTCTAGAAAAACACAGTTGAATAAGAACAAAGGATAGTGTACAGTTCAACATTATTATTTTAATATAGTCAGAATATTCACAGCACATGCAATGCTACCCTCTAAACTAATACAACAAACAATTACTAAAGCCACCTTTACTTGAAGCCCAATTTCTACATTCAGCAAATGTAACTCCCTTCTTGAATGATTTTAGAAACTTTAACTGAAAATGTTGCTTGCTGATTAAACTTGCTCTACTGCTGTTGTTGGATGTGCAAGTCACTGATTATGCTAAAAGAAAAAGGTAACCACTTTTGAGGATTAAAATGTGCCATTAAAAAATTATAGCTAAACAAAACACACAGAAAACGTCTGAAAATCTGGACATTTTAGTGTTTTAAAGTGTTCCGTTAATATCTAAGACAAGCATATCAAGCCCTTAGCATGATTTAATTTCCAGCTGCCAATTTTGTTTTCACTAAAGTAAGGAAGTTACAGATAACCTGCCAATTCTGGGTCTGCTCAATTTGACTTAAGACTTTTTTACAGCTTAACATTAAAAACTGATCCTTCCCTGAAATACTTAATATCATACATACAGTGATGATATTCAACATTTTAGTGCTAGTGTTTTTGTTCTGTCTTTGGACAATTTTCTTTAATTGTTTAATCAATTACATTTAGGCACATAAAATAAATATTTGTCAAACTGTTTAGTAAATACTGCATAAAACTAGCATCAAAAAGTATCCAGAGGTCCAGGGATATAGCTCAGCTATGTAGGTACTTGCCTGGCAAGCACAAGGTCCTGTGTTGGATTCCCACTACCAACAAAACAAAACAAAACCAAAAAAAAAAAAAATTATCCAGAAATATGTCATGTGCAAATAGTTTTATTCTCAACTAGCATTCTTATGGTCCAAAATACATTTTAGGATCTAATCTTATCCCTTTCCTAGACAAGCTGAGTTCAACAATATCCAAGAGTCAAAAAATAAGATCAGAAGTTTTAAGAACACATACAAGCATAATATATATATATATATATATATATATATATATATATATATATATATGCAGTAAAATATGTTGTAAAAAGTTGTGGGCAAAACATACAAGATTCAAACCTAAATAATTGAAATGGCACCATAATGACCTCAATACTATCAAGTGCATCTCTTTAATAAAAGTTTTAAAATAAGGCACAATACACTTACACTTGAAAATCTGTTGCACTTTAGGAAATTTTAACCAATCTTATGATACTAGAAAATGATTGAGCATTTCTATCACCATACACTGCCACAAAATTAGCCCAGAATTCAAAGTGGCAGAGGCATTTTGGAGGTGGACAATATTCGTCTTTGACCAGATGTAGTGTAAACAGGTTATGAATACAATGGAATCCTATGCAACTAAAACCTACTAAACAAAACTTCAGAGCAAATTCAGTGCTTGTGCAGTTTTATACGTATTTGCAAACTATGTGATTACAAAGATTTCAGTTTTTTCTCCTGAAACCATTTCATTAATGCAGCCTGAACAGCATAATGTGAATTGGCATTTAAAATAAAGCCTCTTGCATCGCTCTTCCTATTCGTACCCTCTTGATCAAAAGCATCAACCCTACAATGTGTTGTTATACTGAAACTCACCCAGGACAATCACGAGGGCTGGTCATTGCTGTGGTCAACCATTTTACTATTTCAATTCCATGTATGGTAGGCATATTAAAAGTCTAAGCAGATGAATTCTCCTAAAATCCTTTTTCAAGTTATCAGACATTTAAACTTTTCCTGTGATAACATGCCCACATTTGGCTGGCTCACAATAAATGGTATGCCTAAATACTGGTGGAGAAATTGCTGTCTTTACTTGATTAACTTTGTAAACCGTGTTTGAAATGTACGCATGTATTCATTCATCACCTCATCAGTATGGGGTTGGCTTCTTTAAAGACTGTCAGGTTCTAAAAACCTACCCAGGATAAAGCGATCAAATCAGAACTTTAACTTAGTACAACTTACCACAATAGAAACTAATTTCATTAATATGTTTCAAGACATTTATGGTTAGTTTTCCCCCAATCTGCAATTATCAAGAAGCCTTAGTGCAGGCCGCCACATTTTTTTAATAATACTTAAGAATGAGTGGATGATTCTTATTAATCATATCACATCAATGTGCCCATGTTTGCTTTTATTACAATTTCTGTAATTTTATTTTGTCAAAACAATTGATATTTTGAGCATTACTGAGCTAACAGAACATCAAAGTAAAGTGTTTGTCTAAAGTTAAAGACACAGTACATAATAAAACAAGTGATCATCAGTCACAAAATTATAAATGCAATTTGCTATGGGGGTAGGTGTGAGGGGAGTTAATCCAAACTACTTGATGACAACTTCAAACCATCTTCTAAACAAGACTGCTTATGTTTCATTTCTTCTTGTGACCTTGAACTCATTTAAAAGACATTCTCAATGAAGAAGCACAGCTGGTAATGTAGTGTGATTTCTTAAAGCTACACAAAGTGCAGTCCAGCTGAGTTACATGTGGTTTCCACGTTAGCTTCTTTGGCAGGGTGACCTAATGCAAAGCAGGCTCAGTCTCCCCACCAGTCAAGCCCTGGGAGTTGCAGTTTCCTCCCTATGTGTCACTGCTGTAAAAGCCTCCATAGCAACCTCCACCAAATTCTCTGCTGCCTCCATAGCCACCTCCATCACTGTGACTGCCTCTGGCATGGCTGCTGTTGAAGTGGGAACTGCCAGTGCCATTATTTTGTTGACAGTTTCTGGCACCAAAACCCTTCACCAAATCTACTCTCAGAACGTTCATGACTACTACCTTTGAAGTGGTGATCAAAAGCCATGTTTTCTATCCAAGATGACACTTCTTGCTTTTCTTCAACAAGAAGATCCAACTAATCTTTAGTAATATTTATATTACTTTCATTGAAAGATAAGGTAGCAAACTCAAGGTTTCCTACACATTCTGTATGGTCAATGCAATATGCATATTCTTCATTGCCACTTGATAGGTCAAAATTTATAGTATGTCTTACATTTGAAATATTCAGTCCTCTTACTGCTACTGCAGTAGACACTAGAATTGAACTTTTTCTTGGGCAAAATTGATGTAGGGCTTGTCCCGTGTACCTTTGAGAATGGTCTCCATGAATACTGCATAGTATATAAAATTCTCCAGCAAATCTGTACACTTTTTGATCTCCACAAATTCTCAGAAGTAAAAGTCTTTCTACATAATATATCATCCCAGAGAGATATATTAATCTAAGAAATCATGAGCCAGCATGAAAAGTAGCACTAAACATCACAGTGTAATGGACAACTTTTAGAGGCTTGGTCTCTTGCTCGACAACTCCACATATCTCAGGGTCAAACTCCATATACAAAAATCTGATCAGCTTCATCTAACACCAAGTATTTGTAGAAATTTAATCCAAATTTTCCTCTTTCCACCATATCCAATAGACATTCTGGAATAGCTAATAACAAGTGACATCCAAGTTCTAGGTCTTGAATCCCCTGACCAATAACAATAAATTACACATGGACAGACTCTAGATCAGTATGAGAATTTTCTGGCTTCTTCATAGATCCATGAGACCAACTCTGTGCTTACTGCCAACACCAAGGAGAGTGGGTATTGTTTATGGTGCCATACCTTCTATTTTCCTTCATGGCCCTCAAAGCCTCACTTGGACCATCTGAATAAAGCTATCTCATGGGGAACAGAAATGCTGCAGTGTTTCCAAGTCCTATTTGGGATCAAGTCATCTTAACAGGAATAGCACACTTCTACACTGGGATTCGGTGTGTACAGCAAGCAAGCTCAATCAATGTATCCCTTAATATTTTTTCCCATCTCAACATCAGTGAAACTTTCAACATATGGAGGACAGTTTTTGCCTGTTGTTTTGACTTGAATGTCATTGTAATCCCAGTATGGCTTCCTGAATAGAGTTCCTGTTCCAGGCATTCATTTGGCAGGAGTGGTGTTGATCACTCATCTTCATCTGATTTGTCACACTAGCAACTGTTTCCACCACGTTTAAATTTTCCAGAACCACTCTTGTCTCCATGGCTCCCAATGCATTTATAGTCCATGATTATAAAACTTTTCCCCTGATCCACTATCACAGTCATTCTTGAATGATTCCGAGATCCAAAACTGCTATATGCATTCTTACTAGAACTCTTTACTAGAACTTAGTACATACTAAGAACTCTACTGTTTACTAGAATTGTCTTTGTCTTCGTATCCTTTTGTAGCTTCTCTGTTCCTTAACTGTGGGGGAATACAGAGCCTTTTTCTAGCTGTACTTCCTCCAGTCTGATGAGCTGAAGAGGTCAGGTCTAGATCAGCAAGCTGTACTCCAGCACTAGTGCATTTACCACTGCCACGGGATTCATCTCTGCAGAACACTGAGAACTCCAAGGCTTCCGCTGGTGAGACAGCATGCCTGCTGCATCGTGAGGGTCCTCGCGCTGGAGAACCAGAGCTCCTGAATCCAATTGTTAGAGCAAAGTAAACTTCCAAATGTCAATTTCAAAGGAAATGTCTTCTGTAAGAGATTGTCAAAAATAAAATGACTTTTCTTCATACAGCAATATTAAGGATAATCAAGAATAAATGTCATCCATTTGAAAATATAGAAATAGACTTTTTAATGAAGAAAACAGCAAAGTGTATATTTTGCCAGATGAAATTGTGTTACATGTGCAAACATGTTTTCACTAATGGTGATATTTAAATCATGTTGTTTAAATAGGTGAAGGTTTTCTCTATGCTATCACGGTCTGAAGCAAAATTGCTAAGAAATACCAATGACATATTATGTCTACATAAAGACATAACTGATAAATTTAATTTTTTATTTATAAGAATATCAGTGTACTTGAAAAAAGTTTCATAATTATTTATCATTATGAGATGCATTTTGGGCATTTTCTCAATGCTTTTTAGTGTTCTCTGCAGTCTTTTTAAAACTGCATTTATTTTTGTTATTACCATGCGCAGTAAAATATTTTAAGTGGATTAGTATGGCATTATTTATATGCTTTACATAGTAAGAATTTCATGAGCTAGTATTGCAAGGAGGTTAGATTTAAACAGGTATCAGAAATCTTGGTTTCTGACGTAGAAAAAGCCTGAGAGAACTATTTGTCCTCCTTTTTAGGGAAATGATAACAGAAAGATAAGAAGAAACTCTTTTCAACTAATTGTAGAACATGATTCTAAAGGATTCCAAAGTAAAATTACCACAGATTTGTATTAAATCAACTTCTAGAGAATTTAAATTTTATTTGGGTTTTAAATAACATTTAAAGTACTATTGGGAACTCTTAAGCAACTATGAATCCATCTCTGAATAGTCAAAATATAGATATATCAAAATTTATTAATTCAGCAATTATATTGTAATCTAAGAAGTAGTTAGAAGTAATATTAGAAGTAATTGTGTGTGAACACATTTGCATATTAGGGTGAAAACTATGACAGCTACTTGTTATTTTATATTTATATATAAAGCATATATTACATAAGACAAAATATAGTATAATTTATCAAATATTCCATATAAAATATATTAATACACTTTTCATTAATCTTACCTGACAACATTCAGTACCACATAATCATAAAAGTACATAAACATATAAAAGCATCAGTATAGGCATATAAGCATGCATACAATAGTAGAAAATAAATAATTACTTTGAAATGATAATGCTAGCTTGCAACTTGGAAATCTGACCACAAAATCTGGAAGAAACTAAGAAATAACATCAAGTGATGGCATCTGAGAAGATTTTATGAGGAATATATGGTTGGCTAACTTTCTTTATTCTTTCAAAGAACCAAATCTTCAATTAATTAATTCTTTGTTTTGTTTTCTTGGTCTTCATTGAATTAATTTATGCTCTGATTTTATAATTTCCTCCCTTGTATGGGCCTTGGATTTGTTGTGCTCTTCTGTTTTCTTGAATCTTAGGTTGTTTATTTGTGCTTGTTCTGTCTTCCTGATTTGAGAATTCACCAGGACTACTTTCATTGTGAGCCTTAAGTTCTAATATGTTCTATCTGCATTCTTATTTAGTTGTAGATATTGTTTAATTTTTTCCTTTATTTCATTTGTGAGTCACTTGTTGTTTAAGAGGGTGTTATTTAATTTATACATGTTTATGGAGTTTTTGCAGTTTCTTTTGCCTTTAATTTCTAGTTTCACTGAATTATGGTCAGATGATTATCTTGGGAAATTTTAAATTCCTTTGCTTTTACTTATGTTCTTATGTTCTGTGGGCTCATATATGATCTATTTTAATGAACATCCTACGCACAGCAAATAAGAATGCATATTCTCATGATGTTGGTGGAACACTGAAGATGTCTACTAAATCTATTTGTTCACTAGATTGGTTTAGTTCTGATATTCATTTGTTGACTTTTGGTCTAGTTGATCCATCTCCTTGTGACAATGAGGTATTAAGGTCTCCTGTCACAATTGTGCTATTGCTTATTTGACTTTTCATGCCTATTAATAATTTCTTATATGGTTGAATGCTCTTATATTTGATGCAAACATCAAACCACAGTGTTGTATGCACACTCATGTTTATAGCAGCAGAATTTGTAATAGCTAAATCCTGGAAACAATCCAAATGCCCATCAAATGAGGAACGGATGAAAAAGGTGTGGCATTTTATACACTGGAATATACAAAGACAGATAAATTTGAGACATTTTTAGAAAAGTGGATGCAAATTGAGATGATACTCATAAGTGACACAAAACGGACTTGCATGTGTAAACATCATATTGTCTCCCTAGTGTAGGAAACTGAAAGAATAAATTAGATTCAAAATATACAACAGATATTGTGAAAGGAGAAGAAACTGCTCAAAAGGAAAGAGAAACTGGGATGGAGAACAAGAGAAAAGAAGGAAGTGAAAAGGAAAAAATACACACATATATACACATCTATATCAATATCTGTCTATCTATGTATTTATATACACAAAAAATTTGAGATAGTTACACTGATAATTGCTATTAGTTAATTGAAAAGGTTTGTGTCTGAATCATTTGATCAATTTTTCATACTTATGTCATATAATACGAGCAACTACTTTGAAGATTAAAAAAACACACAATACACTAACCATTGTTATTTTCCTACAATTTTATTTTGAAATTTGTACCATTGTCTTTTTTCCTTTTAAATGCGTAACTAAATATATAAGTATAAGGTGGAATACAAAAGTTGATCACTGCTGTTATAACATTTTATTCTTGAAAACATATAAAATATACAAATCTTATCAGTATTATATAAGATAACAATATCTGAGAGTGATGACTGATGCACACAATCTCAGCATTCCAGAGACTGAGGCAGGAGGGCTGACATGAATTTAAGGCCATTCTAGTTCACATAATAACTTCCACCAGCATGAACTGCCTAGTGAGATCCGGTCGCAAATATTTCTATCTCCCCTCCAAAAACAGGTAACAATATCTAGAAAAGATAAACTCACAATTCTAACAAATCATTGTCATAGTCTAAAAGACAAATGGGTACAAAGGAAGTGTTTCTGAGAACTAAGTAAAGGATACACAATTTTCTTCCATCATATATATATACTATACATTTATATATAACTATACATTTATAGAAGAATATATATATTCTTCTTGTGTTATTTGCACAAAAGTGGGCTAGAAAAGTCAAAATTCTTTCAAAACAATTGGTTGCAATGGCAGACGTAATTTATGTTCACAACCTATTTTCATGTGAAAATCACATAGTTTCACTTAGCTGCAAGCAAGAAGTAAAATATGATACACACATGAGGTTGCCTCAGCTCTTCAGCTATTATATACTAGAGAAAAAGAGCTCACAGCTATGGTGGCCAGCTATGATTTTTGCAGTTGTCCATTCCATTCACTAAATAATGTCTCAGCCTGCATTTTGCTTCCAAAAACAGCCACCTGCACATTCTTCATAAGGATAAACACTGCATTTCGCATCCAGAACTTGCAGTCACCTCTCGATTTTGGTAATAATCTACCCCTTCTTTCGTGTCTAGATACTGTTAGCTGTATGTTAGCAATTTGTCCTCTGTAAGGGTGAGTCAGCATTGCTGCTCATCATGGCCTCTTCAGTGTACAGCAGAGACAATATAGTCACAGTAACATTTCACTAAAGATGGGACTCTGAAAAAATAGCAATAGTTTTATACCACATCAGATATAAAATCTACAGTGCAGGCTTATGAGGGCCTTTTCCCTGTCAGAAAGAATTTTGCTTTGAGTACTCTCCTTATACCTGCAGGGTGATATTTGTCCACTGTTGCATGTGACACATAGCTCTTCCCTCCCTAAAAAATTTTAATCTTTGTGAACCACAAAGTCACTTCAAAAATATCTTATGTCTCAGTTATAATATGACAGTAACTGTCCCAAATATATATATATATATATATATATATATATATATATATATATATAGTATTTGGACTATAGAAGCAGTCAATTATTTATATCGTGTCCATATTTTGGGGCTCTTTCCTTCTCAAAATTTTGTTGGCAATTCAGACATTTCAGAATTGAGTTCATAGCTGGATATCCTATTAGGAGTTAAGCCCTATTTGCAGGACTCGGGTCCCTGAAGAAGGTGTATAATTATTCTACTCTCTGCCCTTCTGTTTCTTATTCTGCTTCCTGAATGTAACTGGTTGAGTACACACCCTGTTGTGCTGTTCCACTAGTTCTCTTCCTGATTTGGAATCACTTAACCACTGACTGAATCCACAAAACTGTGAGCCAAAATAAATCCCTTGAGGCTTTAGGTTAAAGATGCTAAGTGTTTTCTAGAAGCAAGAAGAACATGACTCATGTAATCAATGAGCTTGCACTTGAATTCAAAATTTTATCAGTATCTGGAATATGAATAATAATAAGAAAAAAGAAGAAGGAAGAGGAGGAAGAGGATGAGGCGGAGGAGGAGGAGAAGGAAAAGAAGAAGGAAGAAAAGGAGGAGTAGAAGGACAAATTGCCTTGTATTTCTAGATTTTATTTTCTTTACTTAAAAATGGAAGTGTTTAAGTTGTGTTAATATTCCTACATTGAATATTGAATTAAAATGTGTGTGTGTGAGAGAGAGAGAGAAAGGGGAGAATAAAAAAGATGAGAATATGCACAGCAAAATTGTTCTTCATTAAAATATTTATATATTTAAATTATTTTTGAGATTTATACTCTTTCTTCTGTTGTGAAGAAAATTGATTTTTGTAAACCAACTGAATGAAACATCATCAGTTAATGTATTAGCATGAATCACAACACTTAATCTCACCTTTCAATATGAATTTTCTTGTATAGGGATAATATCTGATTAACAGTGGTTACTACATTATTGACTCCTTGGGCCTAAGGATCACCCAGGGGATTAGTGGAGCATATTCAGGGGTGTGTTTGTATGGAGGTGGACCTTGGTCATCATGTTTGGTCCTTGGCCCCCTTTTTTCTCTCCCCCTCTTCTTGATTCGTGTTGCCAGCCATCATTACCTAAGCAGCACCTCTGCCATGAAGTTTCTGCCTTGGCTCCAGCCAAGCATGAATAGAAATATTTGATTCCAGGAGCTAAAATTAACCAGTCCTGACTTAAATTGTTGGTGTCAGGTATTTTGTACCAGCAATGGAGTAGTTGACAAACACTTAAATTATCCAGATTATCCTATATATTTTCTGTTCTATATGGAAAAAGCATCTTAAACCCATACCACACTCTCTGGTCCACTTTTAGCATTTTCCACTCTCATGCTTGGCCTGATTCCCACAATCTTACTTCACATCTTCATCCTTCTTTTCCTTCATAGTGGAGGGAGAGTTCAATTTTATCAATTTAACTAGGTTAACAATTTTAAATGTTTCTATATTTTTGGCCCTTTTATTGACTGGGAGATATTTCCTTGTGTTTTTACATTGGAACCTCATAAGCATTTCTGTAATAGAGAAAAAAACAACCAAGTAACCAAATAACCAAACAAATAACCAAATATGATTTTCTGATTCATACCTTTAAAATTAACTATTTGTGTGATTCTGAAAATATTACTTCAGCTATTTCAATCTTGGTTTTTATCTTCCCTAAATAAGAAAAATAGTCCTGTGCAAAACAAATGTTAAATAGTAGAGATCCTGGCATAGATTAATTTACAAAAATGGTATTTGAATTTGTATTTGGTTCTCAACATTCATTTTCTGCTAATGATGATGAATCATCAAGATTTGATTCACAGATTTCACATTTGCAAATTCTATTAATCAGACTTTGTTAATAACCTCAAAATCAATTTTTCCATGCTTACCTTGTTGAAAATATGCATGGAGCAATGAAAAGTTTGAGTAGGTCGAAGCCTGAATTGGATGAGGTTACCCAAGGGGACACTTTGTCTTCTTGTCCAGCTCTGAAAATGTAAATAAGGATTTTTTGGTATGTTTAGTGCTACATTTTGCATATGTTTGCAGACTTTGTTGTTTATTTTACTACTTAAAATTATCCCAAAATGTAGCAGTAACGTGGAATCTGGTGTTCCTGCATAGAAGGAAGGGATGACGTGATGTGTGTAACAGGAAAACACATGAGTAAAACCCGTTTCCTTTACTCATGAGTTCTATAGGGTTTCTCTGTGAATTTCTTTTTTTTTTTTTTTTTGGTACCGGGGATGGAACTCACAAACTTGCACTTGCCAGGCAGGTGCTTAAGCCACTGAGCTAAATCCCCAGCCCTTCTCTGTGAATTTAATGTTGGGGCTTCTTTGTTGGAGTCTCTCTGTCATCTATACTGACTTAAAACTTGTGATCTTCCTGTCTCAGCTTCTCATGTAGGTGGAATTATGAGTAAGTGTCACTATGACCACCTTGTAAATACACTTTTAATCAATCAACTATATATATATATATATATATATATATATATATATATATAGTGTCTTTAAAGAAGAACACATGCAAATACAAGTTATATATTGATAGCATGATGCAAATATTGTCACAGTAACTTAACTTTATATTTTCCAAGAGCAAATTTAAGGTTTATCGTGACTTCATAGAACGTGACAATGAGAATTGCTTGCATTTAGTAAGAATGCTACAATGGGTGCCCAGTTAAAGCTCTCTATTTGTAACTTCAACTAGAGGCTGCTATGTTCCATATTAAGCTGTGTTAATGTAGTTTAAAACAGGACAATGGAATACATCTATAAACCAATAGGTCAAGCAGATCTGTGGGATGATAGTGTCACTTGGATAGAAGAAATATATGTTAAGGAGAGTAAAACAACAGTCAGGACATCAGGTCCTAAAAGCATCCTAGTGACAACCATGACGAAAGACCTGTTACTTCAAACATGCACATGTATGTACACATATATGTGAGTATGTATGTGGTTGTACATGTGCATCTAAATGCACATGCACATGGATATGTAATTTAGAGACATACATTCCAAGACAGAAGTTTCTATTTTGGTTTTCTCAATTTTGAAAATCAGATTTCTCTATACAATTGATTTTAAAGTACATATCTTCTCGGGGCTGGGGATTTAGCTCAGCAGCATAAATGCCTGCCTGGTGAGTATGAGGTCATGAGTTCAAGCCCCAGTACCAAAAATAAATAAATAAAATTATTTATGTTAAATTTATTATAAATTAAATTTATTATATTTATTTATTAGTAATTAATTAATAATAAATTAATTAATTAAATTTATTATAAATTTAAAATAAAATTATGTATTATAAATTTATTATAAATTACATACCTTCTAATACAGCATAGAAATTAGTCTGTCAATTAAAACAATATCATTTTTGCTGCTTTTCTTTTTACCCTAAATCTTTTCTTATATCATTTTGGGTATAGCACATCTTATAGTTCCCTAGTGAAATCACCACTCAAAATAACACATACTGTACCATAGATTCATTTTCAATTTTGGATTACATGTGTTGAATATATTCCTATATATTTATCTCCTCTCTAATTGCCTGACACAGGATACAATGCCATTTTTCTTCAACAGTTTTGCATGTATAAGTTCTATCAGCATGATTATATTATAATAATTGTATATGAAAATAAACTATGCTCTATTTAGACCCTTTGGTAATGGTAATAAATCTGCAGATGCTGAATAATAGCAGCTATTGTTTAAATTACTAGAACTAAGCAACAATTGTGTATGTTATTAGATATTCAGGTTATACTAATCCTTTTAAATTGCCACTTTATATGCCGTAACTATCTCTGTCTGCATATAGTTATTAGAGTAGTTGTAAAAATCGAAAATCCATAAAAGAACTAGTCTGTCATAATTGAATAATTCTTAAGAGGAATTAGTATAACATATATTTTATTTATTTATTTATTAATTTATTATCAGTGATATAAGGTGAACCCAGGGACTTATGCATGCTTGGTAAGTGCTCTATCACTGAGCAGTTTACTAACTCCATACCTCTGATTCCAAACACAAATTTAGAATTCTATATATTCTATCTTTACTTTGATTAACTTTGAAGCATACATGTGTATATTATAAAATATTGGTGATAATACTTTGCAAGCATCCAATAACTTTGGAATTAGTAAACATGGAAACATTAGCTACTCATACTGAAATCAACTAGTTATGATGCAAAATATATAAAGTTTAATGTATTTAGTGACTAAAATATTAGCTAATCAACATGTTTTCCTCATGTATTTTTCTACAATGTTTCTGTCAGGTTGCAACATGAAGATTTCTAATGTTGATTCAAGTGGGAGATTTCCACTAAGAAAGTGTATTACACAAGTGCGGAAGGAAGCTCCTACAGGAGGAAAAACCTATCAAGAAGTAGGGATGCTCAGTGAACTCCAAGCAGCCAGCAAGGCCCGGAACCACCCTGTGCCCTGACAGCCCGCACTCCTGTGGAATCCCAGTGAACACAGGGCAAACTTGGAACTCTATACCCAGGTAGTAGGACCATGTTCTGCATCTGATACCACCCCAAGGCACACAAGAAGGACCAGTTGGCCTAAACGGACTATGCTCAGTGAACTCCAAGCAGCCAGTAGGGCCCAAAACTACCTATGGGCCTTGATTGTGCACACTCTTTTGAAATCCAAGCACACCTGGAAAATTTGGAACTCTGCACCCAGAGGAACATTCGACTACAGTGGATTATCTGTGCTAGCTTGAAGGGAGATTAAGTGACTGCCTCACCAAGAGAGAAGATCTCAGCTGGCTCCAGTCAGTGTGGTAAGTATGCACCTAAAATAGAGGTGGACAGTGGGTAAATAGGGCCAGTAGTAAAGCTCCCTCCAACTAACTGTAACACCTTGGTAAGTCTAACAAGAGTGTGGATGACCACTTCCTACACACAGAAAACATCAGGTAGAGTGAGGAGTGTGCCGAGAAGGACTACCCCAACTTGAAGAAAATCAAAAGGGCTAACGAGACAAAGAGGCACACAGTAGGGACACAGTAGGGCCTCAGCCAACACAAATACTATAGACAAGGAGATTTGATGACCTGCAATAACCTGAGGATAAAGTAATAAAAGTTGACCAACATCAATACTACTAGGCTTGTCAGCCCAGGGAGAATATAGGACTCACTTCACAGGCCCTACAGCAGGAAGTCAGGTGACTGGCCCATCTATTCATTGTGGGACCCAGCAATTGGACAAACATCAATCTTACAATAAGACACCAAGATACACACTACCAACAGTTGACACTAGTGGGTCTGAAGAACCAAACACTAACTTGAAAGAGGAAAATGGCAAAATGAAAAAGCAAAATGCAATCTCAAATATCCAGTCCATCAGCAGCAAGTACAGGAGACACTGAATTAGAGGACTCCGAAAGCAACACACTGGAAATCTCTGAAATGATCGCAAATGAAATTAAAAAACAACACCATAAGGCCACAGAGGAAATCAAATTAGAAGTGCTCTCCCAGGTAAAGATAGAGGTAACAACCTTAATAAAGGAGTTGCTGAGCACAGCTAAAGAAGAAATAGAGAGAAAATTACAGGATCATGGGAAACTTATTGAAACCTTGAATGAACAATATAGAAAACAAGCAGAATTCATGAAGCAAACTGAAAGAGAAATCCAAGGAACAAAAAATTCTATTCAAAGCATACAAAACAATTTAAATGAAGCTGAGGATAGGATTTTGGACCTTGAGGACAGGATCACAATTAGTGATCATGAAGGGATAGAACTTTTAAAAACAACAATTCAGCATGAAATGACAACCCAGAAGCTTTAAGATGATGCCAAGAGCAACAATATAAGATTCATAGGCATTAGTGAAGATGCTGGAGTCAATACAAGTGACATATGTAAAATATTCACAGAAATAATAGGAGAAAATTTCCCAAACATGGGCAAAATATCTGATATGTAGATAAGTGAAGCATATAGAATGCCATAGAGTCACAACCAACATAAATCTACACCCAGAAACATAATAATTAAGATCTTAGACATATAACGTTAAAACAGAATACTAAAATGTGTTACAGAAAAGACACAAGTCACCAATTGAAGAAAGCCCATTAGAATCACAGCAGACTTTTCAGCACAAACACTCAAGTCAAGATGTGCTTGGAATGAGATATTTCAAGCCCTGAAAGAAAATAACTTTCAACCCAGACTGATGTACCCAGCAAAACTTTCATTCAAATTTAATGGAAAAACAAGATACCTCCTTGACAAAGAACAACTGAAGAAATTATCATCCAACAAATCAACCCTAGAAAGTGTACTGAAAGACATACTAGACAGAGATAAATATAAGTTCAATCCCCAGAACAAGAGCAAGAAACCACCAGGTAGGACAAGCAATTAAATAAGGGGGGAAAGCAGAAAGCAAACAATTGGAACATAACATGGCAAAGTTGAGGCAGTATATATCCATAATATCCATAAATGTAAATGGCATCAATTCAACTATCAAAAGAAATATGTTGACAGAATGGATCTCAAGAAACATGATCCCACAATATACTATATACAAGAAACACATCTGACTACAAAAGAAATTCATGGACTAAAAGTCAAAGAATGGAAAACAGTATTCCATGCAACAGGAACCCAGAAAAAAGCAGGGGTAACTATTCTATTTGCAGACAATGTGAACTTCAAACCTAAAATGATTAAAAGAGGCAAAGAATGTCACTACATACTCATAAGTGGAAAAATTCAAGAGGAAAAACTAAGAGTTATAAATATATATTCAACAAACACAGAAGCATCCAATTATATAAGACAGATACTAATGGACTGAAAAAGCAAATACAAAAGAACAGTTATTACAGGGGATCTTAACAGCCCATTGTCACAAAGAGATAGATCAGCTAGACAAAAAGTCAGCAAACAAATAATAGAACTGAATCATACCTGGGAGCAATTGGACTTAGTAGATGTTTACAGAGTGTTCCACCTAACCACAACATATTCTGAGAAGAAAACATATTCTTCTCAGCTATGCATGGGACATTCTCCAAAATAGACCACATATTATCCCATAAAACATTCCTAAGTAAATGCAAGGGTATTGAAATTATCCCATGCATAATATCTGACCATAGCACAATGAAATTAAAAATTAATGGCAAAATAAATTGAAAAACCTGCATGCATACATGGAAATTAAATAACAACCTTTTAAACAACCAGTGGGCTACAGATGAAATTAAAGAAGAAATAAAACAATACCAACAATTCAATGAAAATGCAGAAACAACCTATTGTAATCTGTCAGATGCAATGAAAGTGGTCTTAAGAGGGAAATATATAGCAATAAATTGTCATATCAAGAAAACAGTATGAGTACAAAAAAAAAACCTAATGTTTCATCTCAAGCTTTTAGAAAAACAGGAGATAGTTAAACCCAAAGCTAATAGAAGAGAGAAAAAAGGTAAAAATTAGAGCAGAAATCAATACAACTGAAACTAAAAAAAAAAAATTGCAAAGAATTAATGAGTCAAAAAGCTAGGGGTTTTTCGAGAGAATAAACAAAATTGACAAACCTCTAGCTAACCTCTAGCTAACCTCTAGCTAACCTTATAAAGAAAAACAAAGAAATACACAAAGAAATACAACTAATCCATGCATTAAGAACTGAAAAGAAGAAAATTACTACAGATCCCATGGAAATTCAAAAGTTCATGAATAACTACTTTGAAAATCTCTACTCACATAGAAAGGAAAACACAGAGGAAAAGGACAGATTTCTAGAAACATATGAACTACCAAAGCTGAAGCAAGAAGATATAGCAATTTTGAATATTCCAATATCAGCTATTGAAAATGAAAATGTAATAAAAAACTTAACAACAAAGAAAAGCCCAGGTCCTGATGGATTCAGAGTTGAATTCTACAAGAAATTTTGAGAAGATTTGATGCCAGTACTCCTTAAACTCTTCAATGAAATTGAAAAGAAAGCAATCCTCCATAAATCATTCTTGAAGGCAAGCATTACTCTCATACCAAAACCAGAGAAAGACACAACCAAAAAGGAGAACTATAGGTCAATCTCACTAATAAACACTGATGCAAAGATTCTCAATAAAATAATGGCAAATAGAATGCAGCAAATTATCAAGAAGATTATACTTCATGACCAAGTGGGGTTCATTCCAGGAATGCAGGGATGGTTTATTATATGCAAATCAATAAATGTGATATACCATATCAACAGAGCCAAAAACAAAAACCACATGGTCATCTCAATAGAAGCAGAAAATGTTTTCAATAAAGTCCAACACATGTTCATGATAAAAACCCTTCAGAAACTCGGAATACACGGTGTCTACTTCAACCTTATAAAGGCAATCTATGACAAACCAATAGCCAACTTTATCCTAAATGGACAAAGACTGAAAGCCTTAACTCTAAAATCAGGAACAAGATAAGGATGTCCACTATTACCTCTTCTTTTCATTATAGTTGTGAAAACATTAGCGAGGGCAATCAGACAAGAGAGAGAAATAAAAGAAGCAAAGACAAGAAAGGAAGAAGTTAAATTATCACTATTTGCAGATGACATGATACTCTATATATAAGACCCAAAAAACTGCATTAAAAGACTACTAGGGGTAATAAACAAATTCAGCAGTGTAGCTGGCTACAAAGCCAATGCTCAAAAATCGATAGCATCCCTGTACACAAACAAGAAACTCACCGAGAGAGAAATTATGGAAATATCCCAGTTCACAATAACATATAAAAAAATGAAATACTTAGGAATCAACCTAACTAATAAAGTAAAACATCTATATGCTGAAAATTGTACTATGCTAAAAAAAGAAGGAGATTGAAGAGGATATTAGAAAATGGAAGAGTATTCCTTGCTCTTGGCTAGGACCTTCAAACCAACATGGTGAAAATAGCCATACTCCCAGAACTGC
>PVJX010022895.1:0-29949 GCA_004027295.1 Dolichotis patagonum
TACATGAGGAAAGAAATAAAGTAAAAACAATGTTACCTTCTCTTTAGCAATACTAATGCATTTGGCATTAACCAATATATTTTCTGTCCAGTAGAGAGCAGTCAAAGTCCATGATACTTTGAAGAATCCAGCCCTAAATATTATAAATATATGACTATTAACACTGAGCCATCCTATCAGGTCCTGGTAGGGTAAGGGGTTTCTAGAATCCTAGCTTAGTGATCTCTCCTGTACACAATATTCTTCCTCATCCCTGTCCTTTATATTTATAGTATAGTATCTATGTATCAGGTTATATGGGGATGTAATTGGACACAAAAGACTTTGTGATGAGCTTGCATTCAATTACCATGCTTTTAAAAATTTTCAGGAACATGAACTATGGAATTACAAGAAGTTAGTGATATAGGGACAAATGAAACCTTAACATTCCTAGGAAAAATAACTGATTGCTAATACTTAGGCCAGCCTCATTAATATCATCAGCTAAACTAGGACATCCTTGTGGAAATATTGATGAAATACAAGGATTTTTCACTGATCGATAAACTAAGGAAGAACTAAGAATCACCAGGTGAAGACTAAATGGTATAAAGGAATATATAGCTATCTCACATATGCATATACATATATAAGTATACATATGAATATATAGGAATCAACAAACTTCATCTTTGTCAACTTTTTATTCTTTCTTAAAAATTTAGACACAATATTGTACATGTATATACAATTCTGTGCTATAATTCAATGCACACATACAGTGTGTGATAATACAGTCAGAATTATAAGCACTTGCATCTCTTCAAAGATGAATAATTTATGTTTTGAGACAGGGTTTTACTATGTAGTTCAGGCTGGTTTGGGGCTCCCTATGGAGCCCAGGCTGGCCTTGAATTTATAGCAATCTTCCTTCCTCATCCTTCCAGATTCTGGGATTACAGGCATGCACCACCACACACAGCTTGAAGATTAATGTATTTTATGTGTTGAGAAACTTTCATACTCTTCTAGGTTTTTTGAAATACAGAGTGTTTTAAATTTGCTTTACTGTGCTATAGAAAATCAGAACTAATTCCTCCTAGCTGTGTTTCTTTTTTTTTTGGTACTGGGGATCAAACTCATGACCTCGCGCTTGCCAGGCAGGTGCTTAAGCCACTGAGCTAAGTCCCCGGCACTAGCTGTGTTTCAATGCCTCTTCCCTAACCTACATCAGTTCATCCATCCTAACCTCCTCCTGTTATAGTAGTTACTATTACACTCTCTTCTTCTAGAGAACAACTTTTTGTTTTTCACAAATAATGAGAACATGTGGTAATCATCTTTCTGTGTCTGGCTTATTTCACATAAAACAATGGCCTCTAGTTCCATCCATGTTAATTTAAATGACATTTCTGTCTTCTTATGATTAAATAATACTCCATTTTACTACCATACTTTATCCAAATATTGGTACTTAGGCTGATTTCTTATCTTGGCTGTTGTAAATAGTAGCATAACAAATATGGATATGTAGGTGTCTCTTTGATGAAACAATTTCATTTCTTTTAGGTGTATTTTCAGTTGTGGGATTGTTGAATTATATGGCAGTTCTATTTTTAGATTTCTAAAAAGAAACCTACACATTAATTCCCATTGTATCTGTATTAATCTACATCCCCACCAACAGTGTACGAAAGTCTTTTCTCCTCATTCAAGCCAGCACTTACTATCTTTAGTCTTGTAAATGGTAGTCATTTTTTCCAGAATGAGATAAAATTTAGCTGTGGTTTTGAATTGAATTTCTCTGACAATTGGGAATGCTGAACATTTTTTTCATGTAGAAATTGGATATTTGTATGTTTTTTTAAATGTGCATTCAGATCACTAGTCCATTTTTAAATTGGATTATTTGGAGTCATATTTTTATTAAGTATTTTTTAATTCCTTGTATATTCTGGACATTAGTTCCTTGTCAGATATACAGTCTGCAAATATTTTCTCCTATTCTATAGGTTGTCTCTGGATTCTGTTTCCTTTGCAATGCAGAGACTTCTCAGTTTAACATTTGTCTGCTTTTCCTTTGGGGGGGTTGTAATTTGGGGGATCCTCACCAAAATAAAACTGCCTAAATCAATGTCTTGAAATGTTTCTCCTGTTTTCCTATAGTGATTTTATAGAATCAAGTCTTACATTTGGGTCTTTTATAAATTTTATGTTGATTTCTTAGCATGGAAGTTGGTGAGACCTAGTTTCATTCATCTGGATATGTGTATTCAAGTTAACTTCCGTTTGTTTTGTTTTTTCAAAACTCCAGAGGATATTAACATTTGAAAGATTATTATCTAGTATATGACCAGAAAATGCATCTTTCTGTTTTTTAGTTATCAATAGGTTTGACTGTTTTAATATGTAATGTTTAAGTGTAGGTCATCTCTGCTTTTCTGTTGCAACATAATATTGGAAGTTCTAAAAGAGGACTATCCAAAGACAGTGTCTTAAAAATATACACACTGTCCTATTGATGTTTAGCTTCATCAACAGAAGCCAATTTGTAACCAGGTCAGTGTGATTCAAATTAAAGAATCACCTGTATTAAGAAAGAGACAGAGTGAGGAGTTAGTACATAGATTTTTGTAGACCCTCAAAAAAAAATATTCACCCTTTTTCTCTTTAGAATAAGTGCTACTAGTAAGTTCATTTAGTTCACTAAATTGCCATCTTCACTTATGTGTCAATGTACTACTGATTCATCATCAATAAGGAAGGTACAGAGTTTAAGGTTGTTCTCTCCAGTAGTTACGCTGTTGGAAAACAGCTACAACCTTTGATTTGGCCATCCTTCTAACCAAAGACATACACTTCAGTTGGTTAGCATGAATTAGGTATATAATTTGTGGCCACGAAGCAGACTAGAACTATCCCACATGCAATGAATTTGAATGTCAGCCTGGTGGTTTCTACTCCTGCCAGCAAAGCTAGACTATTACAGGAGCCATGGTTAAGAATCATTTCATGACCACTACTTTTGTATTTCCTTTTAAAAGTATGCTTCTATTTAGGTTCATATTTTTGTTGTCGAGGAATTAAAAATAAGCTTGTATTTTTTTGTAATATTTTCCTTGAAATATGCCAAGATTATTCAATAGATGAAATAACTGGTTTTTTAGTTAGTTGAAAAGTAGTTTTCTTCTTATGAAATATACTAAAATTTTTATTGGTACTTATTAATTAGGTACTTAATGATTAAAAAATAGTCTTAAAATGATAATTTAGTAATATTCTAGTTTGATTGGTAGCTGCATTAATTTTGTTTTAGAAACTATATAATACATGTCATAGTGTCTCTTTATGATTATACTTGAATGAGACAATGTGTTGTAGTGTCAAGCATTTGGAATTTAGAGTTAAGGGACATGGGTCTTAAATTAATCCTGTAGTCTACAGGCATTCATGGTCTAAACATACCATGCTACAGTCTGCACAAATAAGAAACCGAGAACAATATATACAGCATTATGGCAAATTGCACCCTAAATATTGGTAACATCAAAGAAACCTTGGGTGATATTTAGCTCCTCGTGACTCCTGTCATGTCCACCAACACATTCAACCTACTCTCTAATTTGGATAATAGAGTTTCTCTCCAATTTCATTTATAAAATAAATACCTTTCATAAGCTATTTCTAACCATTGCTTCCCTAAGCTATTTCTAGAGATCACACTGAGGATAATAGAAATGATAGAGTGTAATAGCTAAGCCCATATTCTGAAACTTAGAATTTACAGTTGAACTTTGGGATGGCCAATTCCTTTCCAGAGAGGACACAATGGCGCTCAGGTGAGGAGTCTTGAGTTAGGCCAGATGGGGCTCTGAGTATTTCAGATAAATCATTGAGCCAAAGACATTTCAAGGGGGGATTTAGCTGATGAGAAATTGTGCCATAGTGAGAGGAAAATATGAAAAATGATTGCGTATTTTCTTGTCTGTGAAGGGGATCATTTTGTGGAGGAGTGGCCTTGTGCTATTTCAGATGGGATGTCCTTTAGCTATCTTCAAATATGGATTGAAATTTATGTCAGAGATTACAGTTAGAGATACATACTCAAGTGCAGGTATAATGTAGCACTATTTGTTATTATCCTCTTTTTTATTGTCATTCTTCTAAATTATCTGCTCCTTTGTCAGGGATGGAGATTGGAATTTTTGCCACTATGTTTAGTTCAAACTACTGCAGTGTTTTAAAATTAATGATATACTCTATAAACTTATTCTTCTACTCCTGAACAGGAATATGGCTAGAGATGATTTGGGAAGCATATGTGTATCACTTTCACTAATGTTGTTCTCAGGCCATTCTCCCAAAATTGTTATACAGATTCAATGCAATCCCAATCAAAATACCACTAACATACCTCGAAGACCTAGAGAAATCACTCCTAAAATTCATCTGAAACCAGAAGAGACCTAGAATAGCAAAGGCAATTCTAAGCAGCAAAGGCAAGGCAAGAGGCATCACAATCCCTGACTTGAAATTATACTACAAAGCTACTGTAATAAAATCAACATGGTACTGGAATACAAACAGATCTGAGGATCAATGGAATAGATTGGAAGATACAACCACAACCACAAACACACTCAACCACCTTATCTTTGATAAAGGGGCCAAACGTGTTCACTGGAGGAATGATAGTCTTTTTAATAAGTGATGCTGGAAAAATTGGCTATCCATATGCCAAAAACTAAAACTAGACCCGTACATATCACCATGTACTAAACTGAAATTTAAATAGATCAAAGATCTAAATATTAAAACAGAAACATCAAATCTGTTGGAATACAAAGTCAGTAAAAATCTTGAAGACATAGGGGTAGGTAGAGAATTCATGAACAAGAATCAAACAACACAGGAAATACTTCCCAGAATCAATAACTGGGATCACATCTTATTAAACAGTTTCTGTATGTTGAAAGAAATCTCCAGCATAGTGAAAAGAAAACCCACAAATTGGGAAAAAATCTTAGTGAACTGTACCTCAGACAAAGGACTTATGTCCAGAACATATAAAGAATTAAAAAAAATCAGACCCCTGAAATTCAAAGGCCCAGTCCAAAAATGGACATCTGAGATGAATACTCAGTTCTCAGATGAAGAAATACAAATGGCAAATAAATACATGAAAAAATGTTCAGCATCATTAGTCATTAGAGAAATGCAAATTAAAACCATACTGAGATTCCATCTCATTCCAGAAAGAATGGCCAGGATCAAGAAAACTACCAACAACAAATGCTGGAGAGGCTACGGCAAAAAAGGAACTCTTCTGCACTGTTGATGAGAGTGTAGACTGGTGCAACTACTGTGAAGGTCAGTCTGGAGATTCCTCAAAGAGTTGGGACTGGAGGTACCATTTGACCCAGCTATTCCACTTCTGAGCATATTCCCAGAAGAACTGAAAACATCATCCCACAGTGATATATGTGCATCCATGTTTATAGCAGCACAATTTGTAAGAGCCAGATCTTGGAAACAACCTAAGTGCCCATCAACTGAGGAATGGATAAAAAAGTTGTGGTATTTTTATACAATGGAGTACTACTCAGCTGTAAAGGATGATCACATTGTGATGTTTATAAATAAATGAATGCAACTTGAGACCATACTCATAAGCGAAATAAACCAAACTCACATGTATAAATACCGTATAGTCTCTCTAGTGTGAGAAATGGTAAGAGGACATAAGATTTTATTGAAATCATGATTCCCCATTACATAGCTTTGAAGGCTTTTAATGTTTTCATTTATCAGCTAGAATTGTTTTATTATGTTTTGTTTGACTTTATTATGTGTGATGGTATGAACAGCTATTTTGAAGAAAACAAAACATTATGGCAGCCATTGCTGATTTAATATCATCTTGCTTTGAAGTCCTACCATGATTTTATTCTTCTATTACCATCAGTTCTATCATGTTGTATCTTATTGAGATTTTAATATATGTGATGGTATAAATAAATTTTTTATGGAAAATAAGATATAATAGCCATTAATCATTTTCTGTTATTCAGTTCAGAATACCTTGTAATTCTTTCATTCTCTTGAGTGGTTTTATACCATTTTGTTATGTTTGATATTATTGTATTTGAAGCCATGCTCAACTATTACAAAGAAAGAGACATTATGGTAGCTACTGTTAATATCCAGTTGTCTTATTGTAAAGTGCTGTGTTGCTTATGTTGTTCTGTTCTGATCTGCTTTATTCTGTCCTCTTTTGTTTTATTCTCTTTAAAATAAAAATTTAAAAAAAATCTCATGCCAAGCTTGACTTGTCCTGGAAATTATATATGAATAAAATCTGAAAAACCAAACTACAAACAAAATATTTTTTCTTGTACATTACACTGTCAACTCAGTGAGACAAAGGAGTTATTTTCATGATTTTTCAGTAATATCTTATCCCAGTATCTGGACTATATTCAATGTCCTCTGGAAGTTTGTATTTTGTATATAAATGGTATGATTCATTTGTTTGTTCTTTCCAGCAAATAGTTGACCACTCTACTATGTTCTAAGTAGTTCTCTAGGGGAATAGCAGTAAGAAAATAGTGGAAAATAAATGTATATGACCCCAATTTACATTCCAGGGGAGAACATATGCAAAATATATGTAAACTAGTAAGTGGAAAGTGATTTTTAGATGGAGTTAAAAGAAGAATGTAAGTGGAGAATTGCAATAAAAAGTTTCAGGTTGTTGGGATTAAGAGCAATTTTGTTGTTGTTTTCATCAGCCATGATTCCATGTTCCCTTTTAAAAAATGTTAAGTGAAATACATCAGACACACAAGCTTAAATATCACATGGGTTCTCTTACATGAGAAACACAAATTATAAATAATGAGCAAAATAAATATAGATAATAGGTGCTATGGTTTGTATCTAGATGTCCCCCCAAAGCCTCATGCAGTCATGGGGTATGGGCTTCTCAGAGGTGGTTGGCTCTAGACTATGTGTTTAATTCATGGTGCAATGCTAACATTAAGGGTGTGAGTGCTACACCCACCATAGGGCAGGTAGCCTGCATCTAAGAGATAGAAAGAAGATTGCTCTCTCTCTTTCTGTCTGTCTCTGTCTATCATTCTCTGTCTCTATGTCTCTGTGTCTCTCTGTTTTTGCTATCTTCTGCCACCATGAACTGTTGCATCTCTGCCATGTACCACCCTACTTTAGAACCACCCAATTATGGACTTAAAACTCTACAAACTATGAGCTAAGTAAACCTTTCCTCCTTTAACTTTGGGTTTTGGGCATTTTGTCTTAGCAATGAGAAGAGTAACTAAGACCATAGGAAACAGGGAAATGAATCCTTTGCAAAGAGTAAAGGCACCAAGAGAGGGAGAGAGAAGATGGGAAGAGAATGAAAAAAGAATTAAGATGCGTTATGCACATGTACCAACTCCCCACAAGGAATGTAATCATAATGTACTACAAATATGTACTAATGAAAGTTAAATATTGCAAAAATTGGAACAGCTTCTGTGATGTAGAATTTTTATGTTAGGATAGCTCATTATCAAGATAGAAATAAACATACTGTACTGTATTAAAACACACAAGAAATATGATAGGTTCTCATCATTCTCCACCCTCAATTTTAGGGACTCCTCATAAGACAATAATTTCCTTTTACACCGGGTTGGAACTGAAATCTTCCACTATGTTGTAGGAATAATAATTTTTCATTCAAAAATCCTGTGTGCTGAGGCTTTTTGTCCATGGGGAAGCACAGAGTTTCATATGCTCATGACTACAAGGAAGGTAGATGTTGAGGCATCTGCCTGGTTATCACATGTCTGTCTGGGAAGGATGCTCCTGTGGATACCATAAGGTCTTCTGCATCTTAGACAGGAAAATCTAATGGAGGTCAGATCCTAGAAGCTGGATTTCTGGAGAGCTTATGGATTATTAAGAGTCTATAATTGAAATTACTAAGGGAATTAAGTGACTATTTCTTAACTTCCTGCCTGATTCCCAAAATGAACTGCAACAGAACACTGAAGGCTGAGGGAACAGTCAGACAAGAAATATTCTGTAAATAATGTTTTCTAAATTTCATCTTCTAAGTTAGAGTTTTTATACATGTTTATGCATATATACATACATAATGTATAATTAATTCTCATGTTTTATGATAATTGTGTTCTACAAACTTCCACACAAAGTAGTGAATCTAGAACTATTATTTATTTGTTTATTTTTTTTGGTACTGGGGATCGAACTCACAACCTTGCACTTGCCAGGCAGGCGCTTAAGCCGCTGAGCTAAATCCCCAGCTTAGAACTATTATTTTAAGAAAAAGGATTAAGTCCCCACAAGCCTCTGCTTACAACATTTTCATCATCTGATCAATACATAAGCTTTAATATATTTTTATGTTTAGATATTTTATTTAATTTATATTATTGATTTCTGAAAACCGAACTTACGATTAAAAACACTAAAACTCCTGCTTAAGGAAAGCTTCCCAGATACATGTATTTTCTCTGTAAAGCCCAGCATAGCTTTCCATACTTATTTGCAGCATTTTTGAAATGTAATAATGATCATTGTAAATGCATTCTCAAGGAAAACTGTATCCTTTCTTGGAAACTGATATACTACTTTTTTTAAACCAAAGTGAAAAATATTGGGAGTTCATGAAGTGCTAATTCCCATAAACAAATGCACTCAGTATGCTACCTGTAACCCACTTCACATGACTTGGGAGAAAAATCAGAAACTCTCACAAGTATATTCTCCTGCAGTAAACAAGGGCACATTGATTGTAGAGTCTGAATCTATCTATAGTCATTGAAATATAATACAACTGATGACAATTCCTTTTAAACTTGGGAATTATTTTCCCTTCTTACAAAGTGATTTCATTCTCTATAAATCAATAAATGCTTCAGTTAGTAATTTTGTTGTTTTGTAAAAAGGAAATTACATCATAATAGTAGTCTTCAGATAAACAAGAGCTACTCATTCTCTAATGTCAGCATTTAAACCACAAATTGAATATCAAGATCTTAAACTGTTATTTTCACTTAATTTTAAAGTTATGGGGGAAAAAACTCAGCATGATTCAAACACCAAAACAAAAATGAACCTAGAAAACTGTGTAGTGAATTTTTTTTAAATCAAGACAACAAGAGAGAATTCTTAGGAGGAATTCTAGAAGAAGTGTGTATGTTTGAATTGAAAATTTGTAAATGAAAAGTAACAAAAGAACAAGATAGCAAAATGCTATTCTTGCTAGTTGGAAATGAGTGTCACTTGGTAAGACTACCTAGTAGAAGGCCTGTGCCAACAGTAGAGGTATGATGTGCTGGAAAGAGTTGGATTGGTTGTTAGAATCCTGGTTCCATGCTTGCTGTGCAACTCCTCACCTGTGTGTATCTGGGTAATCACTGAACTCTCAGATTTTAGGTTTTTGGGTTGAACATTATCAACAATAAAATGTGGATGTTAGATAGGATGAATTTTAATGTGCATCCTACCTCTAAAGTTTTCTGAGTCTCCAGGAAAATACACCTAGGTTGGATATTCATTTTTCCAAAGTCAGAGCATTTCTCAGGAATTTATTGTGAACAAAAGGAGTGGTACAGTTACCACAAAAGAAACCTTCATGACTACAGAAGCCATAGCCATATAATTTGTCACAAAACCAAGACATTTTTGAGAATGAAAAGTAATCCTAAAAGTCAGTAAAAATATAGAGGCTTAGTCCATGTGTACCACCTAGGGTTTATGCTTAATGAGCTTCTCTCTTTACTTGTCCTGTAACCTTAGGCCCTCTCCATAGGGTCTCCCCAGAGGGTTCGTGGAGGTGACATGTGTGCTAAAGGTTTTAAGAAATGAGGTAGAAGTTGCTAGTTATGTGAGAACTGGCCCAACCTGGCTCTTATCCCACTTTATTGGTCAGAGCAGGGGAATGCTAGCCTAGATTTAAATGATGGGCAAACAATCACCACTTCACAGTAAGTAAATGTCTAGTGAGTTACTATCTTTATAAATTGCCCACAGAAGTAATTCAGTTAGAAATAATGGAACTGGTAGAGTCATTCCCTTCCATCCATTTAATTTTAAATGGTACCCTATGGCCATTCCTCCTTTCATTGTCCTAAGAGAGGGACAAAATAAAATAACAGCAACTCAGGAGGCTTCTGCTGCTCTAAGTGAGAGTGCATGCACTTAGATTTCCTAGCAAGACCTGCAGTCGCTTTCACCCTTCTCCAACCTTACTAAGGGTTCATAAAGATTACTACACACCATGCATGTAACTAAGATCATAGCATGTTTTGAGATGCATGTGGGGAATTTCTGATGTAACCCAACATCTGTCAATCACATCTAGAGATTCATGGGGATATACTTGGGGTGGGGCATATAGTTTTTAAATTCCAAAGCCTGATTTACTAGGAGCTATATACTTCATTGTCTGTTTTATTTTCTTCTGAACTTCACATGAACAAAATTCTGAATTCCTTGCTCTCTCTTTGATATTAGAGCCCAGAATGATACATTGAAAGTTTTCTGAATGAATAACTGAATTAAAAATACATTTCATTCATTGATACATGTTATAGTTAGGATTGAAAATGCTCCCCTAAAAGGGTCCTTATGCTGAAGACATGTTTGATGATGGAAGTGATTGGGTCATGAGGGCTCGAATTTTATCAAGCAGATTAATCCACTGATGAAATCATGCTTTAATGGTATCCTTGACAGGTGATAGAAACAAGAGGTGGAGCCCAGAAAAAGGAGTGGGTCACCAGGTCATGGCTTTGAGTACGACGTGTAATCCCTTGTTCCTTCCTCTCTCACCTTTTCTTCTTTCTCTGCTTCCTAGTGTCCTTGAGGTAAAGTTTTTCCACCTTTCTGCCATGATATTTCTGCTTCACCATCAGTCTACCACTAGTGGAGCCAGCTGACCAAAGAACAAAAACATGGTCCCAGATAAACCTTTTCTCCTTGAGGTTATTTATGTCAGATATTTTGCCATAAACTGACTAATGTAAAACTGACTAATACAAGAAAGAAATAATTTAATAATTCCCCTAAAGCCAATTTTTTATTACTCTACATGCAAATTTTTTACTACAAAGTATTTCTGCATATACAAGATTTATTTTTCTTTGTAAATTAATTGCTTTTTAGTTAAAGGCAAAATAGATCAATCAAATAAGACAGTGGTGTTTTTCCAGTTATGTAATGGTACATTTGCTTCATTACACTTTTGAGATGAATTCATTCAAGTGACTCTTTATCTAGAATTATTTCAGAGTTGGAGGAAGAGAAGTCTTTAGAAAAATTATGTGGAGTTTTACTCTTTTTCCAGAAACAATGTTATATATTTCAGAGTAACTCAGAATTAACTTTAAAATAACTTTTTATCTATTGTTTTTCAAACTTCTTGTTTTATTAAATAACACTATTAATTTCAGTAAAGAAACTAAGTACAATAAGTAGTTCTTACAAAACAATATGAAGTAAACAAAAGAGACTAAAAATAAGGCTTTTGGTTTTTTTCAATATAAGCAAGCATCTGATGTTCTCTGAGAATATAAATTTAGATTTTATAGGATTGAAAATACTTGGAAAATATTTTAAATTGTTTATTCCAACATGCATCCAATTTCACCTTTCTTTCAGGACATCCGACATATTCAAGATTTTCTAAACACCCAAGTAATAATTTTGAGAGTAAAGTTATAAATAGAAATATTTTTAAACTTAAGATCAAAGACTGGTAAGCAGAGACATAAATAATTTTTTTACTTTGTAATATAGCCAAAATCATGGAGAAACACTAATCTTTTTAAGTTTGTTAAAGGAATTATTTCAGATTTGTTTTCTTTTGTGGGTTCTCTAGTGGTTTTTGTCGACCTTTATTCAATATTTACTTTATTTTAAATTCTCAGTGCTCTTCCCCATTGATGAGGGTCTAATTTATACACAATTAGACTTACTACAGGTATTGACAATTATAAAAGTTTCATGCCTTTATATTTGTGCTGTTTTGCTTCACAAGGGTATGTTAGAGTATTCAGGTAAAATACTGGATCAGCTGGGAAAGTCATGGGCACATAAATAATAGTGTGTTGGGAGTTTGAAGATACTCTGTTTTGTGAATTTCTTCTGATTTTTTCACTTTTACTGTGATCTTATTCTTCTCTCTTTCTACCTGTATCTCTCTTTTTAATTGCTTTTATATCTTGTCATTTGAAATTATCTCAGTATTTAACATTAGATTTAACATTCAATCCTCCTTTTTGGTGAGTCTGGGAGACAGATTTGTAGTATGACATAAAACATTCCAAAAAGAGAGATGAGCTCATTAATGTCATTCAAGTATATACTAGACATATAGTCAGGCAAGAGATTCTTTTGGCTTAATGAGAAAAACAACCTGGCACTTGGTTTTAAGAAAAGTAAAATTTTCAGGATAACATCCCCATAAATGCTATACTAGTTGGCTGAAGAAAATATAGCATGTGTTAAAACATTTCTCTTTTCAATCTTGGTTGACAATGTTTTTACAATTAGAAAAAAGCAAATGGATTCCATTCTCCTCCATTAATTTGGTTGTATTTTATATGTTTTGAAAATAACAATGGTCATTTTTAGTAAAACCAAACATCTGAATGACTACAGTGGTGCAATAGTCTTACTTCCTAGTGAAGGTGAAAGAGAAACAATGTTTTAGAGCACATACTATGAACACCCTTGAGCTAGTGAACATTTAAAACCTCAATAATATTTTTACATCATTGCTATTACTAAATCATATTTCACATAAAGAAGTGTCAAAAAGTTTGTCTAAACCCTAGAAATAGAAAATAACCAAGAAAAGATTTAAGCATTTGTCTCCCTGGTTCCAAAGTAAAGTATTTATCTCTTCAACTAGATACCTTATTTGTTTTAGAAACAAATAAATTCTTTTATTATTTTATACATGACTATTTATACAATTACATATTAGTACAGGCTATGTAAAAATTCAAAAAAGCATCATTAAAATGAATACCAGATTATTTTAATGCAGATAGAGCAATATTCTTGGAAGTTATTTTGTAATGTTTAGAAATTAAGGCAAGTATATAATGACATTGAAGAAGCTGTGGCTGTGTAAAAATGATACTAAATTGTGGGACAAAGGTGTCAATTCATACATTATAGCATTCTATAAATGAACAAATTATTTTTCTAAACTGTATTAAAATATCTTAATGAAGAAAGCCAACATATGCCTAAATATCACATGCTAACTCATTAATTTAGGCAAGATGACTTAAGCAAAATGTAGAATTCTGCAATGACCACTTAGGCTAGCTCCCCACATAAAAAAAATTCCTCAAGGTAAAACTGATTTCTTCTAACTACTGGGTCAGCCAGGGCTTGGACAGACTTTTCCATCCTTGAGTTAATTGATATGATGTAATTGATCTCTTAGCCAGAAGCCAAGACAGTTTCCAAGACAGAACAAAGACTCATGGTCTCTTTCAAACTAATTTAAATCAGAGTTATAACTTTCTCAGCAGACTGAGGAGTAGGAGCTTTGGATTTCAATGCTAGATTTGTAACTATCTTCACATGTGTTCCTAAAACACATCTTGCCTGTATCTCAGCATCTTTACCTCTAAAATGAATACTTTTCTTTAAGGAATGTCTTTTTGATCTTTAAAACTGTTGAATCTAGAATTGCTGAAGGAGACCTTTGGGACAAGTGCTTGGGGATGGAGTAGGGAAGAGAGAAATAAGAGGCAGAGAGAGAAGGGCACGAGAGACAAAAGGGAGGTCAAGAGTATGTTTGAATGGGGATTTCTCTATAGAACTAGGGATTCCCCTATCAAAACAGGGACTTACATATTTCATGAAAGTGTTATCATTCTGTGAAATTGGAACCTTTTGCTACTTTTAGCAGTTACCATCACAATACAAAATAATTGAATGAGATGGCTTAAAATTCATGCAAAATATTGGAAGCAGGAGGCAGGAAATACAGAAGTTAGGTGTAGAAATAATACATTGAAATAATCAAAGCCTGCTGTTTTTCAGCTTAACTTCAAGCACAAGTCTCACAGAGCACATTTTCTGTCAGCTCAAACCTTTCCTGAGAAAGAGCTACCTAAGTCCAGTTTCAACAGGATGAACATAACCTGGGCCTTCAAGGGCTCTCTGTAAGCACAAAGGCCTAAAGTGTTTGAAGTATTAGAACCAGAAATTACTTGAATCTAGTTTTCAGGTGTACAAGAGGCCAATGTAATATGAGGATTACAAGAAATGGAAAAAGTGAGATGTGCCGCAGACTTTTGGATGTACGTTAAGCATGTGATGGATGAATGGAGAAGGGCAGCCAAGGAGCTGTTAAATGTGGGCTGAGCCACAGTCAGAATCTTGGCAGCTAGCAAGCGAAAACATCAGCATATTGTGAGCAGATTAAACAAATCACAATGAAAAGATAATGCTGGTGATATGATTTCACTGATACCCAGGGATAAACTCTATTACCTAAGTTCTGAATGTCTGAAGGAAGAGTAAGAAGGAGACTATCTAAGACTTTGTTATTATTATGTTTGCTTATAATGTTGTAATTTTATAATTAATATAGACTGGGTATTTCTATACTAAAAATCATTTGTGCTGCTTTTTCCTATGAAATTGAAATGAACTCTTTCCTATGCAATAATAAGCCCTGTGACCTGGCTGGCTGGCTGTGACCTGCCTTTCCTGTAGTCTGTGACCCATCACCATTTCATTTTGCTCTATCTTCTAGTGTTCACTGAAAGGTCTATTTTGCCCACGTGGTGATGTTCTTGCTTATAACTCCTCTTTATTATCCAGCTCTTCCCTTCCTTATTTCTGTCTACATACTACTTCATCACTCAAGAACTCTTACATGAAACTCTTCCTTAATTCTTCTAAAAGAAATTATCTTCTTTGACTGCAGAATTTTGGTTCTGATGATAGCAGTTTAGAGATGATGCCAGCATATTGTCTACTGATGGATTTATGTAGCTGATGGTTTATCGAAATGCACTGTGTTTTGCTTTAAGGGTAAATTGTTTTGCTCATCTCTCCAGCTTTGAATGCTTAACAAGACTATTTCTCTAATTGTTACTTCAACTGTTGTGGAAGACTGTTGGGTTTTGGAGATGACAATTTAAATCAAAAGAACAAGAATCTATGGTTGTTATTAAGGCTTTGATTTGTCATGCTGTAATCTTACTACGTGGTAAATATTAGGCACACATAGTGATATAAATACTTCCAAAGCCCTAAAAGGCAGAAAAGAAATATGTATGATACGTAATTTTAAAACTTACATTTTCCCTTGATGTTACCTTCAATAAAAATGGTTACAAGGTTGATGAGTTATTATTCTTGTGTCCATTTCTGCCCTGACTGTAAGTTTGGATAAGTATTAATCTTTTCAAAATTTAGTTTCACCACTATTTCATAAAGATATTGATTTCCAATAGCTGATGTCCAAGTTACAGCTTAGCTTGATAGCTCCAGGGTTCTACTGTATTCCATACTAATGTAAGTAGTAATTTAAGATTTATATTCATCTTTTTCGGTTTCTGCATCAAACATACATCCTATTTAGTAGGCACCAGTGCTTACAGAGGTTTGGTGAGGAAGAGTAGTAGCTTGGACTTCCTGAGGGTGAGAGCCAGGCCCCACTTAATAATCATTTTGGGAAAAAAAAAGGACCATGCCTTGACCCTGAAAGAGACACCATGAATGACCATGCTGTATGAAGGAAATATTTCTATGAGGAATTGAGGGAATCCTAATGATTTCTTATCTTTAACAACACAGGTTTTTATAACAAAAAGAGTAGCTTAGACATTTATTTCTCATGGTTCTGAAGACTACCAGGCCAAGATGAAGGTGCTAGATGGATTTGATCTGTGGGGAGGGCAATCTTCTTGATTTGGATGCTTTTCTGCATATCATTGCTGGCAGGAAGGGAAGGAATCCCCTCAAAACCTTACATGAACATAATAACCTCTAAAGTTACCACTCCAACAGTATTAAATTGAGGGTTAGATCTTCAACATATGAATAGAGGGGAGACACAAATATTCCATGGCCATTTCCTTTAGATGATGTAATAATCCAGGGATGTAATTAAGACAGATAAAAGCCAGACTGCTGAAGACATTTTCTGGGAAGCAGGAGCCCAGAAGGGAGTGACCATGCCTGTCATGGAATGCCCATGGGTGGCTGATGCCAGTGGGACTCTGTCAGGGTTAGCCCCGATCCTGTAGGGACTGACTGCTAGAAGACAGGGAACAGCAAGTCCACAGGGCAAGAAGAAATGTGGAGGTAACTGTAGTTTGGAGACTCCTCATTCTCCTTTCCTGTTTCTGTCAGGAAGAGATGAGCAGAAAGAGGTTCAATGCTCAGCAAGTAAACGAAAGAAAAATCAAACAAAAGAAAACTATGATCAAATTTTACATCAAGTTACTGGGTTTTTCTGTGGTCCAATTCAACTTTTTGGCAGAATATAAAAATAATTAATAGTAAGACATCCTAGAGTTGATTTTAACAGGACTTCCAGTTTTCTTTCATTGTTTTCAAATACATATATAATTTAATGAAATGGAAGAGGTGGACTTCAGCCAGCATAATTCAACTCATTAAAGCTATTAAAATTTGTTTTTTGAGGTGGACAAAAAAATGAGGGAGTAAGTAAAAGTTGGGCTGTATTTTGATAACAATATTTTCCATATTCAGCAATGTATAATACTTATAACATACATTTTAAAAGTCTGTTATAAAAAAACACTTCTGATTTATTTGTGTGTCTTTGGAACATATGAGACTTCATAGGAGAAAAAGTCTGGGTATTGTGCCTTTCCTATGGTAT
Organism: Dolichotis patagonum; assembly: GCA_004027295.1. Taxonomy (NCBI): domain Eukaryota; kingdom Metazoa; phylum Chordata; class Mammalia; order Rodentia; family Caviidae; genus Dolichotis; species Dolichotis patagonum. Next base: position 16,904 of record PVJX010022895.1, read on the forward strand.
GGATAATTTTAAAACCTAAGAAAGTAAACAGATTTTTAAGAGATTAAAGACCTCAGAAAAACTCAGTTTCCCCCATAACAATACACTGCTATTGTATTTTTACTTTTGGTCCCATATTTAAGTTAATTTGTGATTTTCATTTCTTAAGGACTTTAGATGTGCTGCCTGGATATCCAGAAGTTGGATAACCATTTTTCTATATTAAGTATGTAAAGTGTTATTTAAAGCCTAAATATTGCCCAGTGGTTTTTGTTCTACACTGGTCAGATTTCAACCCACCTCCTTAGACTTTTAGGCCTGAAAACCTTTTAGCAAGCTTTATTTCTGTTCCTTTCTCCTGAAATAGTTGTGTCTGCAGACAGAGGTTTGGCATTTGCCTCCTTCCTTCCATATTATACATTACTTATGGAATTTTGAAAACCTGAAATGCTTCATAGATGAAAAACTTGGCACGCATGAGACTCCCTAGATGTCTACCTTTGGATGTTTAATATTTCTCTATTTATGAAGTTACATTCAGGAAAAGAGCTGTGAAATCAAATATTTTAAAAGGGGTTGAACACAAAGCATTTCAATGTTTAGTGAGTTGACTGTCAAACTTCAAAATCAGTATTGAAACCCGTTCTGTAGTGTATTTCACTATGCTTATGAATGATCAAATTACTTTTTGGTTTTTCCTAATCTATTCTAGAAATGATATAGTCCTATATTTTGTTATACTAGTTCAAAACTTATTTATTATTGCTAGCTAGGGGTGACATTTTGAATACAAAGCTCCTACAGTCCAGATCTCCATGTGGTAGAATACACATATCAACTATGCTATTTCATATTCAGCTTAGTACACAGACCTGTAGATGGGGCCTGAAAAAGTCAATCCTGTCTCTGAAATACTGAAATTATTGCAAGGGTTATATTCAATTTTAAAAGACACAATAAAATTGCCATTTCATTAACTTTTGCTGTTTACATTTTATTTATCTTTAGAATCCTTTCCATGAGAAAATAATGTAAAATTACTATGAGTCATACTTTAAGGGAAAGAAAAAAACGTACATGTAAGTAATTCCATATGTTTCTGTTTCCTTCTTTTCCAGGAAAATCATTATGCAGGGTATTTGTAATATTAAAATCTACCTCTCTGACTGACTTATTTTTATTATTATTTAGATTGTTAATTTAATAATTAAGATGGATACCAATATGACTAAAGAAAAGGCTTTTAATTTTAAATTTATGAATATATATGATAATTAATGTTTATTATATAATACATTCTACAGTGTAATTTTAAACCTCCTTTATTTATGTTTTAGGCCCTTTGTTCTCCTATCCTATTTTTCCACTTTATTTCAATTATACAAATCTGAATTTGTATATGTAATTTTAAAGTTTTTGTTTCATATCATTGGTCATTCAAGAAATGCAGATTAAAACAGCACTGAGATTTCATCTCACTCCAGAAATAATGATCAACATCAACCAATAACAGATGCTGGAGGGGTTATAGAGAAAATGGAACACTTCTCAATTATTGGTGGGAGTGTGGATGGTACAACCACTGATGAAATTAGAGTGGAAGTTCCTCAGAAACTAAGATTAGAGGTCCCATTCAATCCATCTATTCACCTTCTGGGTATTTTCCCAGAAGAACTGAAAACATCATACCACAGCAATATATGTGCACCCATGCTTACAGCAACACAATTTGTAATAACCAGATCTTGGAAACAAACCAAATGCCCATCAACAGCAGAATGGACAAAAAAGATGTGGTCTTTTCATGCAAGAGAGTACTACTCAGTTATAAAGAAGGATAATCTTGAGGCTTTTATAGGTAAATGGATGCAGCTTGAGACCACATTCATAAGCAAAATAAAGCAGACTCTCATGTGTAAACACCATATTGTCTTCCTAGTGTAAGAAACATAAAAAAAAATAAGCTCCAAAAGGTACAATGGATGTTGAGAAAGGGAAAGAAATTGCTCAATAGGAAAATACAACTGGGAAGGGGTAAAGAAGAAAAGAAAAGGAAAAAATAATAAGTATGCTTATATCTGTACCCAAGGTAGCTAAGATTATTGTACTTCTAATTCTATAGTTCAAAGAAAGGAATAATCAGTACCCATATTGTTTGAGAAATTTTGCATGTCTATATCTGGTAATCTGAACAACTCTTTTAAAGATGACAGTGTGCCTGGAAGCATGTATTACCCTAACACCAAGCCAGAGAAAGACCCAACTAAAAAAAGAAATACAGGCCAATCTCCCTAATGAACAAGAAAGAAAATCCTCAATAACATATTGGCATATAGAATGCAGCAAGTCATCAAGATTATACACCATGACCAGGTGGAATTCATCCCAGGAATGCAGGGATGGTTCAACATATGCCAATCAATAAACATAATACACCATATCAATAGAGCCAAAGAATCACATGATCATTTCAATAGACGAAGAAAGAGCTTTTGATAAAGTCCAACTCTCATTCATGATAATAGCCCTACAAAAATAGCAAGGAATCAGGAAATAACCACTCAACAGCTGGAGGATGATGCAAAGGAAAACAACATAAGATTAATAAGGATAAATGAAAAAAGAAGGGGACAGCCCAAATGATATCAAGAGGCTATTTACAGAAGTAATAGCTGAAAATTTCCCAAACATGAGAATGGAAACTGACATATGGATTAGTGAAGTACATAGAACCCCAAATAACCATAACCAAAATCAAACTACACCCAGACATATAATAATTACCATCCCAGGAATCCACCATAAGAACAGAATAATAAAAGCTGATAGAAAGAAAAGACAGATCACCTATAAAAGAAAACCTATCAGAATCACAGCAGACTTCTCAACACAAACAATGAAGTCAAAAAGAGCATGGAGTGAAGTATTTCAGATCCTAAAGGAAAATGACTTCCAACCTGGACTGATGTACCCTGCAAAACTGACCTTCAAAATGGATGGAGAAATAAGATACTTCCAAGACAAAGAACAGCTGAAGAACTTCATGATCACCAAACCAACCTTAAAAAGAATTCTAGATACACATAGGAAAAAAACCACTAAGCAGGGAAGACAATTAGACAGAATGGAAAGGTAAAGATACAACAGCAGAAAGATAACATGTCAACAATAAACCAATATATAACAGTTACAACCATTAATGTAAATGGCCTCCACCCACCAATCAAAAGAAACAGACTGGCAGAATGGATCAAGAAACAACATCCAACCATATGCTGTCTACAAGAAACCCATCTAACCCAAAAGGAAACCCATAGACTGAAAGTCAAAGTATGGAAAACAATACTTCATGAAACAGGAAACCAAAAAAAAGTGGGAATAGCAATCCTGTTTGCAGACAATGTGAACTTCAAACCAAGAATTATCCAAAGAGATAAATAAGGTCACTACATACTAGTTAGGGGGAAACTTCAAGAGGATGAGATAATAATCTTAAATATATATGCACCAAATTCCAGAGCACCCAGCTATACAAAGCAAATATTAACAGAAATGAAAAATCAAATAGGCAATAACACAATTATAACAGGAGACTTTAACATGCCATTGACACAAAGGGACAGATCAACTAGACAGAAAATCAGCAAAGAAATAACAGAACCAAATCACTCCTGTGAACAAATGGACTTGATAGACTTATACAGAGTGTTCCATCCAACAACATCAGCATATACATTCTTCTCAGCAATACTTGGGATATTCTCTAAAATAGACCATATACTAGCACACAGAACATATTTAAGTAAATGTAAAAGAATTGAAATTATCCCGTGCATGTTATTGGATCATAGTGCCATGAAACTAGAAATTAATGATAAAAGCAACTGCAAAAACCACACAAACACATAGAAACTGAATAATACACTCTTGAGCAATCAGTGGGTCACAGCAGAAACTAAATAAAATTAAACAATATCTACAAGCAAACAAAAATACAAATACAACTTACTGGAATTTGTGGGATGCAATGAAAGCAGTCCTCAAAGGAAAATTTATTGCACTGAGTTCCCATATCAGGAAAACAGATGTACACAAATAAACAACCTGATGCTACACCTCAAACATCTAGAAAAAGAAGAGTAAGTCACCCAAAGCCAAAAGAAGGGAGGAAATTATAAAGATCAGAGCAGAAATTAATGCAATAGAGACTAAGAAAACAATTCAAAGAATCAATGAATCAAAGAGTTGGTTCTCTGAAAGAACAAAAAAATTGATAAGCTCCTAGCCAACCTTACTAAAAAAAGGAAAGAAACAGCTCAAATTCATGCAATAAGGAATGAAAAAGGTGAAGTTACTACAGACTCTGCAGAAATACAAATACAGAAGATCATCAACACCTATTTCAAAAACCGCTACTCTCATAGGTTCGATAACACAGAATAAATGGATAGATTCCTGGAAACATATGAACTACCAAAGCTGGGTCAGGAAGATGTAAAACTGCTGAATAACCCAATTTCTATTAATGAAATTGAAAATGTAATTAAGTCTTTGCTAACAAAGAAGAGCCCAGGCCCAGACGGATACACTGCAGAATTCTACAAGAAATACAAAGAAGGCTTAATGCCGACACTCCTGAAACTCTTCAATGAAATTGAAAGAGAAGCAATTTTTCCTAAGTCATTCCTGGAAGCAAACATTACTGTAGTACCAAAACCTGAGAAAGACCCAAATAAAAACGAGAACTATAGGCCAATCTCCCTAATGAACATAGATGCAAAAATTCTCAATAAAATATTGGTAAACAGGATGCAGCATCAAGAAGATTATACACCATGACCAAGTGGATCCCAGGAATGCAGGGATAGTTCAACATATGCCAATCAATAAATGCAATCCACCATATCAACAGAGCCAAAAGTAAGAACCACATGATCATCTCTATAGATGCACAAAAAGCTTTTGATGAAGTCCAACACTCATTCATGATAAGAACCTTACAGAGAATTGGAGTAGATGGCCTTTATCATATTATCTTAATATGATAAAGGCCATCTATGACAAACAAACAGCCAGCATCATATTAAAGGACCAAAACCAGAAAGCCTTTACCTTAAAATCAGGTACAAGACAATGATTTCCCTTATCACTGCTCCTATTCAACATAGTACTGGAAATACTAGCCAGAGCAATTAAAGAGAGAGAGAAATAAAAGCAGTAAAGATAGGACAAGAGGAAGTTAAATTATCATTATTTGAAGATGACATGATACTTTACATAGAAGACCCACAAAACTCCATTGAAAGACTCCTAGATGTAATAAATAAATTCAGCAATGTAGCTGGATACAAAGTCAATACTCAAAAATCAATAGCATTCTTTACACTAACAACAAAATCACTGAGAGAGAAATAAGAGAAGCCACACCCTTCACACTAGCATTCAAAAATGTGAAATACTTTGGAATTAATCTAAGGAAAGAAGTAAAAGAGCTATACAGGGAAAATTACAATACCTTGAAAAAAGAAATCGAAGAAGACCTCAGAAAGTGGAAAGACATCCCTTGTTCATGGATAAGAAGAATAAATATTGTGAAAATAGCCATTCTTCCTATATTGTTATACAAATTCAATGCAATCCCAATCAAAATACCACTAACATACGTCATAGATCTAGAAATCATTCCTAAAATTCATCTGGAACCAGAAGAGACTTAGAATAGCAAAGGCAATTCTAAGCTGCAAAGGTAAGGCAGAAGGCATCACAATCCCTGACTTGAAATTATACTACAAAGCTACTGTAATAAAATCAACATGGTACTGGAATAAAAGCAGACCTGAAGATCAATGGAATAGATTGGAAGATACAACCACAACCACAAACACACTCAACCACCTTATCTTTGATAAAGGGGCCAAACATGTTCACTGGAAGAACTGTAGTCTCTTTAATAAACAGTGCTGGATAAATTGGCTATCCATATGCTGAAAACTAAAACTAGTCCCTTGCCTATCACCATGTACTAAACGAAAATCTAAATGGATCAAAGATCTAAATATTAAAACAGAAACACTAAATCTGTTGGAATACCAAGTAGGTAAAAACCTTGAAGACATAGGGGTAGATAGAGAATTCATGAACCAGAATCAAACCACACAGGCAATACTTCCCAGAATCAATAATTGGGATCACATCTTATTAAAGAGTTTCTGCATGTTGAAAGAGATCTCCAGCATAGTGAAAAGAAAACCCACAAATGGAAAATATCTTGGTGAACTGTTCCTCAGACAAAGGACTTCTGTCTAGATCTTATAAAGAATTAAAAAAAATCAGACAATAACCCTCCAGAAACTCAGAATAGATGGTATCTACCTCAATCTGATAAAAGCCATCTATGACAAACCAACAATTAGTGTCATATTAAATGGTCATAATTTGAAAGCTTTCACTCTAAAATCAGGAACAAGTCAAGGCTGTCCACTCTCACCACTCCTAATCAATATAGTACTGGAAACATTAGAACAATTAGACAAGAGAGAGAAATAAAAGGAATAGGATAGGAAAATAAGAAGTTAAATTATCCTTACTTGCAGATGACATGATACTCTACATAGAGGACCCTCAAAACTCCAATGAAAGATTTCCAGATGTAATAACCAAATTCAGTAATGTAGCTGGATACAAAATCAGCACCCAAAAATCAGTAGCATTTCTCTTCACAAACAACAAACTCACTGAGAGAGAAATAAGGGAAACTACACTCTTCACAGTAGTATTCAAAATTATACTTACAAAATCAATGTTACAAAGGGAGTAAAAGATCTATTCAGTGAAAATTACAGTACTCTGAAAAAAGAAATTGAAGAGGATCTCAGAAAATGGAAAGACATCCCTTGTTCATGGATAGGAAGAACAAACATTGTGAAAATGACCATTCTCCCAAAATTGTTATGCAGATTTAGTGCAATTCCAATCAAAATACCATTAGCATGCCTCACAGATCTACAGAAATCATGTCTAAAATTCATCTGGAACCAGAAGAGACCTAGAATAGCAAAGGCAATTCTGGACAACAAAGGCAAGGCAGGAGGCATCATAATCCCTGACTTGAAGTTATACTACAAAGCTACTATGATAAAATCAGAACCAGGCCTCACCAGGAAGTGATCCCTGCCTGGAAACAGTATCATTTTCATTGTTTTCATGGGTTGGGTTTTATTCTCTTTTGTTTTGTTTGATCATGCTAAATCTGATGGTATGAGCAGCTATTTAAACATAGCAAGACATATTACGACAACAATTTTGGATTTACTATTAGCTTAATTTGAAGTCCTTTAAAACATTCCTCTCCTGTTTAAACCAACCAGGATTGAAGTCTGACATAATGGCCAACTTTCTGTGGTATACCTTTCTAAAACATCTGTACTTAGGCTTATATTTAAAAAATAAATATAAGCTTTATTGTTATTTTGTTATATTTGCATTGGCAGAATATAAACATAAGATTTTAAATGTAAAAATAAATAAATAAATTAAGAAATAAAATTTCTCATGTTGAAAATTTAATTTCCAATTATTGATGTTTATACTTCAATTTATTTTTGCCTTTTAATAATATACTGTTATATTGTTTCCAGCAATATTTTTTATATTTCTAAATCTTTTTATTACAATTTATGCTATATTTTCATAAACACTTATACTTGCCTGCTGAGTCATAGACCTCTGAGTCTTCTGTCAACTTTGAATCTTTTGCTAGCCCAACCTGTCACTGTATACATCCAATAAATAGTGACTGCCTTGGAGTGTCACTTTCTTGGCCCATCTGGAGATACCAACATCCCAGTCACTCATCATGTACTGCTAAATTTGTCTCTGTTTCTTATTTTATTCTCTTGCTGTATCCTTAACAGAGACAATCAAGGCTCTCGGCCAGGTCCCTGATACAAAGGAATGTTACCAATGCAAGTCCAAAATCAAGTAGGGGGACCATTAAATCTTGTATTTCCATGAAGAGCATCAGAGTCAATCTGTGGTAAGATGTGAACTCTAAATGTTTCGAGTTTTGTTTTGGGCAGCTCCACCACTATGACACTTCTGGTGGTTATAGCTTCCTTGTCTTTTCTCTTGAGCCAGCCCTGCTCCTTCCTTACAGGTTTCCCCAGATGATCCATGTTCCTGACTTCTCCAAACTTCTGGGGTTTGCACTGTACCTTTGGCTTCATTCTCACAGATTCACACATTGCCTCACAGGAGCATACTGCCTGTCCTCCTAGGGCTTCTTAAATCTGGGTGGGAGCCTTCTTCAGCCCACAATACTTGCATTATGCATAGGCCTAAAACCAGCACCACATGGATGATGTCAAGGTCTGCTGCCAACAGGGGCAGTTGCCAGGTTTTCCTTTCTGGACTGTAGGGGTTGAGCACCTGGATCACTGAGCTCTCTCAGTCCAATTTTGAGGAACAAATTCTCTAGGCTGCTGCCATAGTGGAACATGATGCTCTGAGGCTTTCTTCTCAAAGTAAAGTAATTTTTGCAGTTTTGAGAATGCAAAAGGTGGGGTCCTGTTACTTCTTGTGATGCCTTCAGGTCATCTTTTCTATTGTCCTGTTCCTTCTCAGCAATCAGTATCTCCTCTGTTCCATCTTTGCACTACAGAGCTTTACTGGAGCTTCCTTTGTGACCAAACTCACGTTTTAAATCATTCTTCTGGGTTCTTTCCTCTTTATTCTCAACATAAATCTGGCTAAAAGCTACAACGGTAGCCACTCTACTACTTCAACATTCAACTTCCTTGAAATTTCTTCTGCAAGACTAATTGGTCTGCTTCCCTTAATGTCAGTTTCAGACAGTCTCTGGACATGAGTAAAATGCTGACAAGATTTTTTCCAAGCCATAACACACTGCCTGGAGTTCACCAGCCTATGCAGTTCTTCTTCCTACTGAAAATCTCCTGAGCCTGGTTTTTACCTGCCATATTTCTGTCAGCCTTATAGTCTTCTGAGTTCTAAGTAGAATCCTCTGTACAGAATATAAGCAGTAGCTATGGCTGTACTTTTTTGGCCAACATCTCTGAACCTTTGCAGCCTATTCTCATAAGTCATTCCCAAAGGCTCTTGAAACACATTGTCAGGTATAGTAGCAGTAAGCATTCCACTTCTGGCGCTACATTTTGTCTTATTTAATTTTCTTTCATCACTGTGACAAAATGCCCAACATCCAAAGTTAAAGGAGGAAAGATTTACTTAGCTCACATTTTGTGGATGTTTCAGTCTATAACCAGTTGGCTCCAAGACCAGGTGGCTTGGCAGAAGGACAACAGTTTATGGTGGCAGAAGACAGCAAAAGCAAGTCTCTTTTCCTCTTTTATAAGTTTCCTCTTCTATAAGTATAAGTGAGTATAGCACTTATACTCCCATTCCCAGCAGTAAACAGTGAACCAATCACAGACTCTAGATTCAGCTACTTCTGAAGAAAACTCTGACTGCATGAAGTTTTGCAGGAACATATAGACACAAACCATAGCATAGATATTTCAGAAATATTTTCAGTGTGGGGCCATAGGCAGGATATTTCCTCAGTGCTTAAACATATGGTGCTTCTCATTTTCTTGAGGAATGTAAAAAGAAATAGAAATTTTTGGGTAAATGAATTTTTTGCTCACATAACTCTCTGCACAAAACTCTGCAGTAATTGGTGTATCCATTTCAATTTTTATGAAGTGAAGAATAAATACAAATCAGTCTTAAAAATATAATTAAATGTGTTTGTAACTGATACATGAAAGCATAAAAATGTCTTTTTTTAATGGAACTCTGTATAATAGGTAGACTGGTGGGTATGGACTATAGGCAGGTACCATCATACTTTAATTATGTCAGGTTTATATTTATATCATTGTTTATCATTTCTTTTGATGAAAATATTCTAAATATTTTCTCCATTTATTATTTAAATAAATGGTACATTACTGATATTTGTAATCACCCACTTGCTTTCAACACTGCACCAGAACTTCTTACTTTTATCTAACTGCACAATAATTTCCATTGATGACTCCTACATCTTCATTCTCTGGTCTCTGATTCCCTCTTTTCTACTTGGAATTTCTAGATCAATTTGTGAGATTCCCACACATTAGTGAGATAACTTTCATCTTTTCTGCATGTTTTTTTTTTTGCCCAATATAATGATCTTTAATTCCATTCATGTTGCCATAAAGCTTCATTCTTTTTTTTTTAATTATTCTGAAGGTGCATGAGAGGGGCTAGTGGGCCTAACCAGACTATGCTCAGTGAACTCCATGCAGCAAGCAGGGCCCAGAAACCCACCCTGGGCCCTGATTCTATGTGCTCCTGTGGAATCCCAGTGTGCAAAGGGCAAACTGGAGTTCTGCACCCAGAGGAACCTTGGACTACAGTGGATTATCTGTGCTAGCTTGAAGGGAGATTAAGTGACTACCTCACAGAAAAAAGATCTCAGCTGGCTCCAGTCAGTGTGGTGAGCATGCCCCTAAAACAGAGGTGTACAGTGGCTAAATAGGGCCAGTAGTAAAGCACCCTCTGGCTAATTGTAAGACCTTGGTAAGTCTGACAAGAGTGAGGGTGACCCCTTCCTACACACAGAAAACATCAGGCAGAGTGAGGACTGTGCTGAGAGGGACTCCCCCAACTTGAAGAAAATCAAAAAGGCTTATGAGACACACAGGCACACAATAAGGACAAAACAGGACCTCAACCAACACAAACACTATAGACAGGGAGCTTTGATGAACTGGAATAACCTGAATATAAAGTAATAGCAGGAACTAAAAGATGATGTACATCAATACTACTAGGCTTGTCAAGCCAGGAAGAGTATAGGACTCACTCAATAGGCCCTGCAGCAGGAAGTCAGGTGACTGGCCCACCTATGAATTGTGGTCCACAGCAGTTGGACAAACATTAACCTTACAGTAGGACACCAAGATACACACTACCAACAGTTGACACTAGTGGGACTGAAGGACGAAACACTAACTCAAAAGAGGAAAATGGCAAAATGAAAAAGCAAAATGCAATCTCAAACACCCAGTCCATCAGCAGCAAGTACAGAAGATACAGAATTGGAGGACTCCAAAGTAACACATCGGATATCTCTGAAAAGATAGTGAATGAAATAAAAATAAACAACTCCATAAGGCCATAGAGGAAATCAAATTAGAAGTACTCTCCCATGTAAAGATAGAAGTAACAACAATAGTAAAGGATTGCTGAGCACAGCTAAAGAAGAAATAGAGAAAAAGTACTGGAGCATGGGAAACTGATTGAAACCTTGAATGAAGAATATAGAAAACAAGCAGAATTCATGAAGAAAACTAAAAGAGACATCCAAGAAACAAAAAATTCAATTCAAAGCATGCAAAACCATTTAAATGAAGCTGAGGATAGGATTTCAGACCATGAGGACAGTATTGCAATTAGTGATCATGAAAGGATAGAACTTTTAAAAATAACAAAGCACCATGAAATGACAATCCAGAAGCTTCAAGATGATGCCAAGAGCAACAATATAAGATTAAGAGGCATTAGTGAAGATGCAGGAGTCAATGCAAATGATATAATTAAAATATTCACAGAAATAATAGGAGAAAATTTCCCAAACATGGGGAAAAATATGCCATGCAGATAAGTGAGGCATATAGAACACCAAACAGTCACAATCAACATAAATCTACACCCAGACACATAATAATTAAGATCTCAGAAATACAGCATAAAAACAGAATACTAAAAGTTGTTAGAGAAAACATACAACTCACCTATCAAGGAAAGCCCATTAGAATCACAGAAGACTTTTCAGCACAAACCCACAAACTTGCATGGAATGAGATATTTCAAGCCCTGAAAGAAAACAACTTTCAACCCAGACTGATGTACCTAGCAAAACTGTCTTTTAAATTCAATGGACAAAAAAGATACTTCCATGACAAGGAAGAACTGAAGAAATTCACGTCCATCAAACCAACCCTAGAAAGAGTATTGAAAGACATACTAGATAGAGATAAAATTGACCAGAATCCCCAGAACAACAGAAAGAAACCACCAAGTAGGACAGACAACTAAATAAGGGGGAAAAGCAGAAAGCAAACAATTGGAACATAACATGGCAAAGTCGAGCTAGTACATATCAGTGATATCCATAAATGGAAATGGCTTCAATTCACCTATCAAAAGAAACTGACAGAATGGATCAAGAAACAGGATCTCACAATATTCTGTATACAAGAAACACATCTGACCCAAAAGGAAACTCATAGATTAAAATTCAAGGATGTAAAACAGTATTCCATGCAACAGGAACTCCGAAAAAAAGCAGGGGTAACTAATCTATTTGCAGACAATGTGAACTTCAAACCTAAGTGATTAAAAGAGACAAAGAAGGTCACTACATACTTGTAAGTGGAATAAACCAAGAGGAAGAGCTAACAATTATAAATATATATGCACCAAACACAGGAGCACCCAACTATATAACACAGATAGTAATGGACTTGAAATACCAAATAGACAACACAATTATTACAGGGGAACTTAACAGCCCATTGTCACAAAGAGATAGACCAACTAGACAAAAAGTCAGTAAAGAAGTAACAGAACTGAATCATATCTGTGAACAATTGGACTTAGTAGATGTTTACAGAGTGTTCCACACAACCACAACAGAATACACATTCTCTCAAATGCCCATGGGACATTTTCCAAAATAGACCAAATATTATCCCATAAAATATTCTTAAGTAAATGCAAGGGTATTGAAATTATCCCATGTATAATATCTGACCATAGCACACAGAAATTGGAGATTAATGGCAAAAGATATTGTAAAACCTGCATGCATACATGGAAATTAAATAACAACCTTTTAAACAACCAGTGGGCTACAGATGAAATTAAGGAAGAAATAAAGCAATGCCTACAATTCAATGAAAATGTGGAAACAACATACTGTAATCTGTGGGATGCAATGAAAGTGGTCTTAAGAGGGAAATATATAGCAACAAATTGACATATCAAGAAAACAGAAT
>PVJX010022896.1:0-29946 GCA_004027295.1 Dolichotis patagonum
TGTAAGGTGGATGCTGGGCATGGTCAACTGGGAGTCTGTGGAATCTTAGGAGGGCCGGGACACCGTACTTTTTGCCAGGCAGGTCTCCGGGAGGTTCTGTGCAGGTGAAGGGTGGGCCTACAGGTCCCAAACAGCCAGGCCGAAATGCTGGTTTCTGCAATGTTCCCATTCCCAAACAGACCTGGCAGAGATGCTGGTCTCCGGGAAGTTCTCTGCAGGTGAAGGGTGGGCCTACTTGTCCCAAACAGTCAGGCCGAGATGCTGGTCTCTGCAAAGTTCCTAATCCAAACAGTGCAGGCCACTCTGCAGGTCTCCGGGTGGTTCCCGGTCCCAAAGAGTCAGGCCAAGATGCTGGTCTCTGGGAAATTCCCTGCAGGTGAAAGGCAAGCCTACTGGTCCCAAACAGTCAGGCCGAGATGCCAGTCTCCCCAAAGTTCCCAATCCAAACAGTGCAGGCCACTCTTCCTTGTTAATGTTGTGGCAAATAACAGAATCGCTTTTCTTTCTTTAAGGCTAAAAGATATTTCTTTTTTTGTAAAATAGTATTAGAAATCAAGATCTAGAAATAGCCATGTTCATTACTTCTAGGATGTGATTACCTTTTTGATCTTATTATCAGAGATTAAAGCAATATACTTGCATACATTAATGTCTGCTGTCTGATTATACATATTTAAATATTTTATATGAAATAATTTGTGTGTGTTAAGTTAACATAATTTCATCTGATGTGTTAAAAATAACATATTAGTATTTAGATCAAGCTTCTTTCCCTTGCTATTTACAATATTCTGTTCCAGTTGTGAGAAATGTGACTCTATCTTTTCATTTGAGAAATTTTTCAATACCACTATTATGAATGGTAGTATCAGAATTGTTTAGCAATACTCCCATAATAAACAACGTATTTATCTGGAGTATAAATGTTGTATATTTCCTTTGCCTTTCACCTGACAAACTAAATTTCTTTTTTTTTCTAATCCTTTCAGTTTTTATTTCAAAGAGAGAAAAACAGAAAAATTAAGAAGCAAACAAACAATTGAAAACAACAAAATTAAATTGTAAAAAAAACAGTGGTAATATAGACTTTCACAACAAGATGATAGGAATTTAACAATAGCTGTTATATTGCATATTGCTTTCCTCAAAATAATTGCTCAAACTACCAAATACAGTCATACAAGATTGATCAATCAAAATAATTTTCCATTTATCAGTTTCTTTCCCTTTTAGTATACCTATTGTAACTATTTTTATGTAATGGAATACTATCTAGCCATAACGATAAACTCAAGACTTTTATAGATAAATTGATGTAATTTTAAACCATACTCATAAGTCAAATAAATCAGATTTGATTGTATAAACACTATATTTTCTCACTAGTATAAAAAACTGCAAGATTAAATAAAATCAAAACACTGCAATAAATTAATTTTTAATGTATCAACTATATCATTAATTTCTAATATATCAACTCTATCATGGTCCATGAAACAAGCTATGGAAAGTGCTTAGGTCTTCCATTGCTTGTTTCATGGACTGTGATACAGTTTTATTATTTTTAGTCAGCTTTTTTTCTTGAGATTTACCAATCTCTGACTTGATCTTTTAAAAATTACAGTGTTTCACTATTTATTTTAGAAGTTGCACAGGTTTTGAAAAATGCATAAAGTCATGCATCTATTATTATTATATTTCATAGTACTGTTTACCCATCACCAAGTCTCCTGTTTTTCTTGTCACCTTGGAGGTCAGATTCATTAGTGATTAATTTTGGCAGTACAGTACCCACCCGACTTATGAATGAGCTTCTTTCAGAGAGAATATTTTAAAATCAGATTCCTTCATAATCTGACAAAATGTGTTTTATAAAGTATATCTGTGAATCTTACACAATACACTTGGAAAGTTTACAAATAAAATATTCATAATTTGGAGACTCACTGTATTTATTTGTTTAAGAAAGTCTCCATTTTTCTTTGACTTCAGAAAGAAATATTTTGTGGGTGTAAAATTTTATTTTAGTATGGTTTTGTTTCTTTCAAAATTATAAGCATCCTACTTTCTTCTTGCCTTGGTGCTTTTTTATTAAAATTTCAAAATAAATATACCTATTGATGTATTCTTAATGTGTTTGTTTTTTTCTCTCTGTCTCAAATTCCTCTCCAGATTTCTCTGTCTCAGTTTTATTAAATTTGAATATGAAATGACTATTATTGATTATTTATATTATTAATGCTGCTTAGTGTTCTATGAAGTATCTTTATGGTCTGATGTCTGTCATTAATTTGGAAAAGTCTTCAGCCATTATTATTTTAAATATTTCTTACATTTCCTTCTATTCTACTCTATTATTCATGTTTTATATTTTTTTAAAATTTATCCTACAGTTTTTCCATATTCTGATATTATTTTTTGTTCTTTTCTTAAACAGTTCAGTTTGGGACATTTCTATTTATGAATATTTAACTTGAGACATTCTATCTTCAGCTCTGTCTAGTCTGCTAATGAACCATCAAAAATTCTACTACTTATGTAGTGCTTTGCTTTCTAGCATTTCCTTGTGATTTACCCTTAGAATTACTATATATCTTCCTATTTCTATATCAGAGACATTAATATGTGAACTATAAGTATTTGAAACTCCCAGTAATATCCCAAAATCTATATCATATGCGAGTCCACCCCAGACACATGATTTGTTGGGTTTTTTTTAGATTGTATACTTTTTTGCACTTTAACATGTATTTTCTCCTCTAAACATAGGCATAACTCACTGGATAATAGAAACTGTTTCAACATGTTTCTTAGCCATTTTTTCTTCCATTTAAGAAGGCAAGAAAGGTATTACATGATAGATTTGACTAATAGATTTTCTTATGCTCATTATATAAGACTTTTATTAAAGTAGTTTCTCATGGTTAGTAGGCCTTTGTTCAGGAGAAAACCTTGGGAATGTTTAGGTATGGTCCTTTCCACTCTCCATATTCAGAAGCATTAGGGGATTTTAAAATATTTGTTCTTAATCTTGAAAGGGCTGTGAGGTTGATGGAACTAAAATACATAAAAGTTTAAGAATACTTCTAAGATTAGACTGCTAGTGCTTTCTCACTCTCAAGCTAATCCATGCCTATCCTCCAGCAATTTGTTCAAAGTCCATTTAATTTTTCTAGTAGCTTATGACTCTAGTGGTTTCTGCTCAAAATGGGCTCAGTTAGACAGTGTTTTTCCTCTAGATTTTAGTGTACTGATTTGTCTTGTCATTTAAACTATTTAACATATTTCAAAGCCAATGATTTTTTGTTACACTTTTCATTTTTTAAACAGTAGAAATTATAACTTCTAAGGTTTTTACAGATGTAAGGTGAAGCCAGAAGACTATTACTGAATTTCAAATGAAATGAATACTTTACAGAGAATTCACCGTGTCTCTTAGCAATGCACAAATAAGTGTGTATTCCATATACATGTAAAAATATATTTTATTATTTCAGAATTAAATGAATTTTGCTCATGTTCTGAGTTTCTTTTATTAAAATTCAGCCATTTGTACTATTTCAAACTAAACACTATGTAGAGTTCCTTATAGACAGTAAAAAGCTTTCTATACATTTTTGTTGCTTAGTATACATAAATTTCTGGTTACTAGGCAATAAAATTATATTGGCTGTCATAATTTTAACATTGTGTGTGTTTTTCTTATTTTGGCACAGGAGACATTAACAATTTAACCCGCCAAATAAGTAGGTACTATTATTTTCTTTTATCATATAATTTTAATTGACTGTTGCTAAATAGCATATATTTTCACTGGAATTTTAAAAGAAAGTGAGTTAATGGAAAAATAGCAAAGCCATTACTGGTTTCCTAGAGAATGGGTGAATTAGTTGGACTTTTATGAGTGAATACTAGGGACATAAGAGGCTGTTAAGTAAAGGTAATTCAACAGAAGCAAAATTTTAGAGACAAAATGCTATGCCAATTGATGTTTTGCTTTGAGTTAAATAAGGGCCATAGGACATTTCTGCTGTAAAATCCAGTCATCATCTCTAAAGCTAGAACCAGATTGGGGAAAAAAAGTTATTTTCCAATAGGTTTGCAAACATTTCTCAATATATCCCGCAGGATTCTTTTTCGCTGTCCAAACTAACCTGTTTTGTAACTTTTTTCAGCCCCTGCTTTTAAAATCATTTATTTTGTTTCCTTATAAACCTACTGTCAGGTAGATTTTGTTACACTTTTTCTTCCCTATTTTCTGTTATAAACACCATAAGCAGGTTGAAAAAACATTTCTACACTGAGCACAGACACACATAGACATATACAGATGCACAGCTCATGCCAACATCAATACCTGAGAAGACCCTGCCTATACTGAATCAAGAAGTAAGCCTTTAAGCACTCTTGAAGAACCCTCCATTGGAAGCCAAATATATGTTTTTTGTATTATTGTCACATGTGACATTATAGCTTCATGGTTAAGAAACCAGGCTCCAAAATCAAATAACTTGAGTTAGTGAGGTGCTCAACTTTAATTTCCACACTCATAAGCTAAGATCAATAAAAATAATAATAATAATCTTATTTTGTGGAAAGTAATAATGGTAATGGCTGTAATTATTATTATATTGACTTATAGAATATACTCAACTTTGTGCAAATCATTTTATTTGGATTGTCTGATTTAATTACTGTAACAGACCTTTAGGTTGTTACAATCAAGCATTTTAAAAATGAGAAACGGAAGTATATAGAAGTGAGTATTTTCTGCAAACCAGAAAATAGACTCATGTTCCCAGAAATTAAACCAGGTCTTTCTTACAGCCCCCCAAATAGTGGATTAAGGATATAATATATGTAAATCTTTCATTAAAGTTGCTGGAACACCATTGGTGATCTCTACAATTACCAGTTGCTACATTATAAACCTCATGGGTAATGCAATCATGAAATGAAACTCAGTTACAAATTTCTTGTAATGTCATTTTGAATGCAATAATTTCCTTTCCTCTCAAGTTATTAAGATCAGATTAAGAAACACATCTGTTGCCAAATTGTGTATTATACTGAAGAAAATTCATTCTGATTATTCAATGTCTAACTTATGTATGACATTTTGAACCTCTGAGAGGTTCAAAATAGTGATTGCATTCAAACATTTGACATTTGCTGTTCTTTGAGAAAGTTCAAATATCACCCAATAAGAGAATATAAAATTCATTTTCTGATTAAGATTTTATTACAGGAGTGATAGACATATTGGCAAATGTTAGTGACGCTTTAACATTATTATCCAGTACTTAGGTGTTTATATCTTAAAATGACTTTAATTTAAAGAAGATTATGGTGTCATATCTGAAACATATTTTTTATTTGTTAGCTTACAGTGACAATAGCTGCTTCAATATGATGATGTTGTCATTTATTCAATAATAGTAGTAATTGTAATAAAACACCACTCAAATTAACATATAAGTTTGAAAGTGTATTAGTGTTTTTTGTGACAATAAATGATCAACATATCTTTGTGTTATCAGGTATGAATACATATGAGAGAAAAAGATTACAAAAGATAAATAAAGGAGAAAGTAATAGGGATGATGAACAGCGATAGAAGAGACAATTAGATTTTAGGTTTTAATTGTGGAGGGACGATTCTAGAACCAGTCTTCTCTTTTCATATGACAGATACAATATTGATATCCTTAAATCCATTTGACATATACTGAGTATTTAACTCTTTAGCATCCAGTTCTAGATGGAAAATATCAAAGATTATTCCACTATAATGCAATAATTTCTCAGTGTCACTGGTTCCTGATAAGTTATTTATTACCAAATAGACCATTCCATTGATAAGGAAGTGGTGTAAGCAAGGCGTGTAAAACCAGTAATAGTATTTGATAGCTGAACTACTATGGTAAAATAACTAAATGCTGTGATATGTGTACATAAATATTCACAGATGATGATACAACAAAATAGATATGAAAAACAAAATTGTAGGCATATATATGCTACCATATATATTATGGTATACTATTCAGTCATAAAAAGTGCAAAATTATTTCATTTATGGCAGCATGTATAGCATTGAAGATTATAACATTAAAATAAATAAGCTAGGCACAGGAAGCCAAATATTTCATGATTTCACTAATATGTAGATTCTAAAAAGAATTTATAAATTTGGTATGCAGAATAGTGCTTATATAGAAGGCTAAGGAGGGGGAAGAGACAGCTTGTTTAATGGGTAGAAATATACAGCAAGAAAGGAAGTATAACTGTTTATATTTCATTTAATAGAAGGTAATTATAGTTAATAATTTTGTAGTGTGCAATCCAAAATAGCTAGAAGAGAGTGTTTTAAATTTTTTCACCACAAGAACAAGATAGCAATTTGAAATGATTCTTAGCTGAAGAACTTTGTGTTCTATATAAGCAGATAGATAGATATAAATAAAATATTGGTATACATATGATATAAATACATGTATATTTTCTCACATGAATCTATTCATGAATATAGAAACATAAAAATGTGAATGTGTATCTGTGTTCAATTCTCACATGTAAAAGTTAACTCACAGAGGAATAATAGTACCATGTTATTTAGCTAAAGGTCATTTATAGAGCATCCTACATATTAAATATCACTGGAAAATAGGTGATAAAAATGTACTATCTGCAGAAAGTAAAATAGGTGTCCCAAAATTCATGCACTTAATCTTAGAAGAAAATTCATCACAGTCTCAAATTCAATATTTTCTTATTTCCAACAAACATTTTGCTTTTCACACGCTAAGGGATGTGGATTATACATTCATTGAAGCTTAGGTCATATAATTGGCAGTATATGACCATTTCACTGATGTCCTGCACAGGAAAAGCTTCAGAAAGTTACAGTTTAATACTTGACAGTGAAAAAGCAGAAAGAGAAAAAAAACATGCTTGAAGAGAAGATACAGCAGTTTAAGGTTATTTGGTTGGTCTTTAGGCTTCTGCACTCTTCACACGAAGGCTATAGATACCAGGGGTTTATCAAAGATATTTGTAAGTCACGCTAAATTTCCAGTGTCTGTTTAGCACAAAGCATGGTTCCTATATATGACTTTGTGTCAGAGTATTTGGAATATACCATGTTTTTTGTCCATTGCCTTCTATGTTCCTTAGAATACTGCCCATGTTAGAACTTCTTAGAAAGTGGCATAATTTTGCATCACTTGAAGTTCTAAAGGATTTCTATAGAGCTCAAATGTAAAAGAAGTTTGGGAAGAATTACAGAAGGGAGAAGACCCAAGATAAAGACTATATTGGCCCATCAATAACAGGAAATGGAATGGAACACATTTTATGTAACATAGTATATTTTGGGGAATATATTTTCCTCCCTAATTTTTTGGAGTGAGGAATCTGAAGAATTTCTTATAGTAGTAGTTCAAGAGTAAACTGCTTGCTTTGCATGTGCAAGTCCATGGGCTTCATCCCCTGCACTGCAATAAAAGATGTTAGGAAATATCAGACTAAGAATTTTTTATTAGAGTAATATTTTAAGGGAAACTCTATATAGACACTTATAATTGAATGAAAAAATACCATTTAAATAACACTATCTGTGGTGGATTTAGAACTGATGGTCAACTTAAATAGCAGATGAACTAAATCAGTGGGTGATAAGGAACTAAATCAGTGGGTGATGAGTGGGGGGGTCTCACCTGAGGACTGTTGCAAACATAAAAGGAGACCTGGAGAAGAAGTAATCATTGCAGGTTCACATAAGTGGTGGTGTTGTTTGGAATTGTTGGCTGTTTTGGAGCTGCTGGTTCTTCTGGAAGAACTTGTCATGCTGGCTTCCCTGATATGAACTAGGCTGTTATCATTGGAGGAGCTCAGGCCCTGTGGTGGTGATAACAGCTGCAGTTCACTTTGGGGGAGCTCCAGTCCTTACTCTGAGCATCTTATGCTGCCTCCAGAGGGGAGGATGTGTGCTGTTTAGTCTCCAGGAGAAGCTCATCACGCTGCCTTCCTGATATGAACTCAGCTGTTCTCACTGTTGGAGGAGCTTGGGACCTCCTTGTCAATGAGGATGGCTGTGGTACTTTTCAGGGGAGTCCTGGTACTTACTTGAACATTGCTTCCTGGCTCCAATGTAGAGCCCTCAACCGACTGTCACAGACCTTGTGTCCCACTGGCACAGACCTTCTGGCTTCCACTGCTGACCTTTGGGCCTTCCCAGTGTAAATCCATGAAACAGACTTGTATGAGTCATTGTCGTGGGCTCTAGACCTCCAGCTGGACTTGTGGAATGCATTGTCATGGGCTCTAAGTTTTCAGATGAATTCATGCAGGTTATTGCCATAGAAATCAGGCCCTTACCTAGATTCTCTAGGTCCTTAGTGTGTAGACAGATTTCCTGCACTTTATTTGTATTTAACTTCTTGGGTGACCATTATAAATAATACTATAAATTATGCATACTGTGTGTAATTATTTTCTTTAAAATCCCTGACTACAACAGTATCTCAAAATACTAGGATATGACTCAAGATTTATATAAATAATTGAAATTGAGATCATTGTTTTAGACGTAAAACTTAACATTTATACTCAGGGTGCACTATATGCTAGAAAAATAATGATCAAGTGGCAGTGTAATATCAAGGTGCACAACACAGGTGATTCTGCTTCAGAAAAAATGGGCTTTGACAGAAGAAATAGTTACAGTTTGGAACATGACTGGTGCTTCCTTTGGAGAGACAAAATGTTCTGGGTCATTCTTGAAGTGAATGTCATTACAGTAGCATCATTTTCACAGGACTGAACATTGTAATTATAACTTCAGACTTATGGGAGCCATAAACATTTCAGAATTAAAAACCTTCTCAAACATCAGCATCCCTTGCCACTTGTCATAATTCATTTATCTCAGTCACAGAACACCAACAATCTTCACATTGAAATTTATACAAAAACCCCTAATAGTTCAGTGATTAAAAGAAACATTTTATTCATTAATAAAATACCAAGACCCATTCATTCAATAACATTTGCTATGCACAATCTGCCAAGACACAGACTTTGGCAATGGGAATGTGAAGAAAAGACACTTATTATTATCTATAGGTACTGAAATTCTCCAAGTCTTAAGAGTTCAGGCAGCACATGAGCTTTGAAAACAGCTAAATAGGTACACCAGGCTTCATTCCTAAGTTTTAATCAGAGAGTGGAATGGAAAAAAAGATGAATCGATATATGTCATACCCAGGTACAAATTCCCTATGATCAGTGTGCTCATTATGTATATCCACATTGTGCCAATAAACTTAATTCTTTTTTTTTTTGGTATCAGGGATCGAACTCATGACCTCAAGCTTGACAGGCAGGCATTTATGCCGCTGAGTTAAACCCCCAGCCTGAATTTAAAAATATACTTAAAACACTGTTACTGGCACAACAACATACAGAGCAATAAAAGAGAATAGAGAGCTAAGAAATAAACCCAAATACATAAACAGTCAACAATTTTTACACAGTGGTGTCAAAAATATACAGTACATAAAGGTCAGTCTCTTCACAAATTGGTGTTGTGAAAACAAATATTCACATATAAGAGAATTAAACTGAACCCGTCACTTGCAACACACACAGAGACATGTATACATAGCCACAAACTCAAAATGGATTATAGATTTAAAGGTGAGACCTGAGGTTGTAAAACTCACAGCACAAAGCTGGCGGGGGGCGGAGTTATTTAACATTGTTATTGGCAATGTTTATTGGATTGATAACAGGAAACAAAAACTAAAGCAGAAAACTGAGACTACATCAAATTGAAAAATTTCTGCACAGACAGGGAAGCAATCAATAAATGAAAACGCAACCTATGGAGTGGAAGAAAATATTTGTCAATCAAATATCTCATAAGAAGTTACTTCAAAATATATAAGCAATTGCTACATCTTAACAGCAATGAACAACCACTGGCAACAACATTGAAAGAAAAACAGCAGAAAAAAAAATGAGCAAAAGCACTAGAGTAGACATTTCTGCAATGAAAACAGACAGATGATTAATAGAAATGTGAAAAACTGGCTTTGAGAATTCTTGTTACAGAAAAAGTAATTGAATTCCTTATACTGTAGGGGGATAAATGCTGTTAGAAATGCCTTAACAAAGTTTTCTCGCCAACAGATCTCAAGTTACCAATTTCATTTTTTGACAGAATTCATAGGCTTTATTTCTTTCTTCATGTTCTATCTTCTTATGCGATTTTGGTGTGCATGTGTGTTGATGAGGGAATGTAGCGTTACATTCAAAATGCAGAATTGCTACATAAGCAGCCAAATTTGATTTCTACAATTTCAGACTAGGCATTGGTAATGCATATTTTTGTTAGTGCATGTTACCAGCATATATGTATATACATGGATATGCACACACACATTTTTGTGTATATGTACACATATACACACACACAGACACACATTCATTTTAGTGAGCAGGTATGTGTATTTAACATACCTTAATTCTTTTATTACACTTCCCTTCACCTTTCTCTTCCCTCCCTCACACTCTAGATCTCATTGCTTCATTTTCATTTATTTGAGTAATGTTTGCAACACTTGATCAAATTCACTGTGGGTAGTTCGTACATGTACACAATACTTTTTGATTTTTTCTATGTTGCTTCTCCTCCTTCTTCTCAAAACCCTCTGTCTCTGACTCTTTCTCATTTCTTCCCTTTCATCTGTCTTTTATTTTGGTCTTTACATTGAATTTCTCATATGAGTGAAAGCACATGGTATATAAGTGCATGTGTCAGATTTATTTAACTTAACTTTATGCTTTGAAGTTACACCTACTTTTCTGCAAATGATACAAATTTATCATTTTTTACATCTGAGTAGTATTCTACTGTGTATAGATACTATGTTTTCTTTATTCTCTGTTGATGGACAAGATTTAGCTATTATGAATTGTGCTCCTATAAACATTTTTATTCATGTATCACATAATATGATGTCTTTAAACTATTTTGGGAGGATGCATAGGGACTAGCCAGATTGCTAAGAATTTCTACTTTTTAGATATTTGAGGAATCTAATATCCATAATGATTCCCTTAATTGTTCTACTAGTTTCTATTGCCACTAGCCATGTTTAAGAAATGTCATCACATTTCTTGAACAACTTCCTCAATAACATCATTTTGATATGAAAATATACTGGCTTTATAGTGAAGTAACACATTACAAAACTAAAACAAAAAGCCTTGAGATAGAGTAGTAGTCTACTGACTAATGTGAAGACAGCTCTAAGATAATCTCCAAATGTAAGCATGATCAAGAAACTTCTGAATAGCCTGATAATTCATTTCCCCATGACTGAACTCCAGGAATTGATTCAGTAAGCTTCAAGAGGATCTTCAGAAGAAGTATATCCAACAAACTTTTAGATAATTTTGCTGCTATTTTTTAATAAAATCTGAGAAACAAGGTTCTAATTGTACAAATACTGTGCTGTCACACAAGATTAGGTATATTCATAGACAGATAAAACTTACTGAACTCTTTTAATGTCCCTGAATATGGAGGGGGATTGCCAGTAAGATATATACATGATCACACATTTTTATTAACTTTTGGAATATAAGATATTTTACCTCATTTTTCAGATCCCTGTCTCTTTCATGCTCACATTCCTTTCATTATCGTTCCCTTCATAATTGATTGAAACAAATTAAAGTCAGTTTTTGTAATCAAGCTCAACTAAACTGAGTTATATATACAATTAATTTAGATTTTACTGACATATTTATAGGCCTCTTTCACATATATCTAGAATGAATTTATTGCTACTCATTCTGAAATGGATGACCTCCATTATTTTTCCTCTTATTTACTTGATTGACTCACAGTAAATGGAACAAGAATCTCAGAGGTGACAAAATGCTTCTAATTACTAAGTAGGTGACACTGGAGGCAAAGTGCAAATTGTCTTCTATCAAGAGTAGAATCAACAAAGCAATGAGCACAGTGTTAAAAGTCTCAAAATTTAATTTTTTAATAGAAACGTATAAAACACGAACTTACCTGAATTCTTATGCTTCAAATTACAAATCTATAGAACTACAAATAATTATTTTAAGTCTGACAGAATCTACTTATTGTTGGTGTTTCAACATATTCTTGTTCTTCTGGTGTATCTAAAATATCTTCTAATAAAGTCTAGTGGTTCAAAATGAAAGTGCCAACTATGTAGGAAAGTAATGCTCCAGAGTAAAATCACACCCGTTCATCAATAATGTAATCTATGTAGTATTACTATTACATAAAATTATGTAGCATAATACCATGTAGCAATAATTGTAACATAAATTTTAATTTATTTGGTGTGTTCTTTAATTTCAAAGCAATTTTAAATATTTGCTCCAAATTATTGGTCAAACAAAAATGCACAGAAAATGGGATAAAATTATCCTGATAAAAATCAGGAATTGAAATTTAAATGGATAGTTGGCAAGAATTTTCAAAATACCAAAGTCCTATATTCAATCAGAATTTAAACTAAGCTTCCTGGTGTCAAAAGAAATCTGATGGCAAACAAAATATATATAAGGAAACTAGTGTCAGCAGACATAAAGAATGATATGAGAATCAGGATGCTCACAAGATGTAAAAAAGAACACAGATAAAAACAAAGGTAAAGAATAACACAAGATGTGCAGTGGTGGAGGTTGCACAGAAGTCTGGAACAGGAAAACAAATAGGCAAAAACAAACAGGGCACTTGTGGCATAAAATTTAGAGACGTTCATTTGTTGCTGGTGTCAGTCATGCACCTTCCAGACCTTAGGAGGGAATGTCTTTAAATTTTTCAAACTTAGAGAATTAGTTTTTGTCACTGGGACAAAATATTACTTATACACACTGTTTATAGGAGGAAGGACACACATACAGTCTAATAGAGGAGGAATTTATTTCAACTCCTGTTTTAAGGGTAGTCCCTGTATGACTGGTTTTAAGCCAGAAACATCATAGCGGAAAGACAGAGTGAAGGGCAACAGCTGAACTCACAGCATCTAGGAAAGGGAAACAGAGGAACGGCCAGAAAGGAAGGGGTACTGATGGAAAATAGTTTCCATGTCAAAAATTCATGATCCATCTGCATACATCTGGAAATATGTGTTATTAATCTATGCATCTTCTGAGCCAATTGAGTTGAAAATGAAGATTAACCATCATGCATGTTAATCTCTCTTACTTCAACTTACTTTTGGCTGTGGTTAGGTACAGCTTCAGTTAAGTTATTATTTTGTCTTTTGCTAAGAACTATGATCTTTTATTAAGACCCTGCCATTATAAGCCATGAATTTAGTCAAAATTATTTTAAGGAAGGATATTACTTTGAGTTAAATAAGTCATGTATAGAAAGACAAACACTGTATGATCATACTTTTATGCGGAGTATTGAAATATATGAACTCATAGAAAGAAAGAATAGAATGGTGGCTACCAGAAGCTAGGGGAAAAGGAAATGGGAATACCTTAGTCAAAAGGTACAGAATTTCAGTTAGACAAGAGAAATAAATTCAAGAGATGTATTGTATATACGATGACTATGGTTATTAATATATATTTGAAAATAAGACTAGATTTTAATTTTTATCACAAGATGTGTGAGATAATAAGTATATTCTTTATCTCAGTTTAGCTATTCCATCAAATGCATATATTTATATATTTCAAAATGTTATGCTGTATTACTTAGACAATTTCAATTAATACAAACATAACAATACTAACCTAGTAGAAAAAGAGAAACTCATGTGATAAAGAACTGAAGTTTTCTAGCAACAACGGTAAAACTGAACTTGAATGCTAATTCTCCAGACCCAAGCCAGATGTCCTAGATAGTAACTCTGCAACTTGTCTGCACTGTCCTCAGTCTATGAATTAGAACCACTCAGCTAACCGACTTCATGTTTATTGGTCCACAGAAACAGTGTGAGATAATTTTTTTTTAAAAAAGCTCTTAGATTTGAGGATTTTTTTAAAAAAACAACAATAGATATATAAAGTGCCACATTAAGAATCTAAGGAGTCAACTGTAAAAGTAAACTGAGTCAATGATTTTCTGAAAGATCAAAATTATGAATTTCATCATGCTTTCATGGTGATATAATCTGCTGGGCTCCTGAGAAAGTGATGGTTTCAAGAGAATACCTACAGCTCCAGAATATTATATAAGCATTTCATACAATCATATTTAAAAATACAACAGGAAAAGAATTTGAAAAACCAGCATGAAATAATAGGATTTTATAATGTTAAAGAGATACTTTTGGTTATCAAAGTCAAAAAGATTTACCCACCAAAAATAAAAATAGGGCTAGATGTTTAATTTAGCAGTGGATCAGTTAACTACTGTGCATGAGGTGTTGGATTCAATATACAGCACTTCAAGAAAGAAAGAAAGAAAGAAAGAAAGAAAGAAAGAAAGAAAGAAAGAAAGAGAAAATATACAAAAGCCATAGATAACAGAAAGAAGAGTAAAAGTAAACTTTGTACTTGCAGACAATATGATTTTCTAAGAAGAAAATCTAATAAAATGAACAAAACCTTATAATTTATCAAATAACTTATATAAAATTCCTCTTATTTACATATAATAATAACAAAACAATGAAAACTTAAAAATAATATAATTTACAATTACATAAAACCCTTAGAAATAATTTTAATGAATGAAATGCAATACATATGCATTAGAGAATCCTGTCTTACTAATAGTAAATGTCAAAATAAAGGAAACATATTGAATATTAAAAGACTAGAAGATATAGCATAGTTTATTAGACAAATTTCAAACTTGATATTACATATTCAATTAAATTTTAAAGAAATTCCAAATATCATTATCCAAATAGCATTGAGAAGCTAATCCTAAAATTCATGGGGAAAGGTAAGATCATATGAGTCAAAAGCAACCAGAAAACGAAAAATGAAGTTGAGGGATTTATATTACTGGACTTAAATTTGTACCATTAAGCTTTAATAGGGCACTATGTTCTCATCATAACAAAGATAATTTAAAACAACAGACAGTACAGAAGTACAAAAACATAGATGACCAATGGATTTTCAACAAAAATGCCAAGATAATTCAATGATAAGATATTTTCAGCACAAAGTTTTGAAACAACAGTAGGTCTCTATATAGAAAAAACATATTTCAGTCCTTGAGTCCATACATAAAAACATAGTGAATCACAAATGTAAATGTTTAAGCTCAAAATATTTCTTTCTTTATTAATTTTATTTTAAGAGAGAAAAAACAACCAAACAAAACAGAAAAAGGGTAGTAACAACACAATTTCAAAGGGAAAAAATAAAACAAAAACAAAAACAGAAACACTAAGAAATTGCCACTTGATAAGTTACATACTGTCATCATTGGAAATAGTTGTTCAAGTTACAAAATTAAAGCATACAAAGTAGACATTCAAACAGTGAGACTGTTAACAGTTCTGCTCAACAATCTAACAAAAACAGTCATATGGTCATCCATCTTACACATTTAAACATACATGCAGTTATATCCATTAGAGTACCTTCTTTTCCTCTCTTTATTACAGTAGGAATTACACATTTTGGGTTTTATTACTCCTACAGTTCTTATTACTTTTTACACTAGAGACACAATGAGATATTTATAAATATGATTCTTATTTATTTCACTAAAGAGGATAGTCTCAAGTTGTGTCCATTTCCCTATGAAGGCCTCAAGGTCATCCTTCTTCATAGCTGAGTAATATTCCATTGTGTAAAAATACCACATCTTTTTCATCCACACTGCAGTTGATGGGAATCTTGGTTGTTTCCAAGATTTAGCTATTATAAATTGTGCTGCTATAAATATGGGTACACATGTATTACTGTGATATGAACTTTTCAGTTCTTCTAGTAAAATACCCAGGAGGGGAATAGCTGGGTTGAATGGAGCTTCCACTCCAAGTCTTCTGAGAATTCTCCATACTGATTTCCATAGTGGTTGCACCAGTCTGCACTCCCACCAACAGTGGAGCAGGGTTCCTTTTTCCCTGAAGCCTCATCAACATTTGTTATCAGTTGATTTCTTGATGGCAGCTATTCTTTCTGGTGTGAGATGATATCTCAAAGTTGTTTTAATTTGCATTTCTCAAGTGACCAGTGATGGTGAACATTTCTTCATGCATTTATTTGCCATTTGTATATGTTCATATGAGAACTGTTTGTTCACCTCAGCTGCCCAATTTTGGAGAGGGACTTTGAATTTGGGGGGAGGTCAATGTTTTTCAATTCTTTATATGTTCTTGATATAAGTCCTTTGTCTGAGGAGTTGCTGGCTAAAATTCTTTCTGATTCTGAGGGTTTACTTTTCACTCTGTTGGTGATTTATTTTGAAGTGCAGAAATTTTTCAGTAATGTGAGATCCCAGTTGTTGACTCTCTGAAGTGTTTCTTGCGGTTTGCACTTTGTTCATGAATTCTCTGCCTAACACTACCTCTCCAAGATTTCTACCTAGCTTATCTTTCAGTGGATTTAGTGTTTCTGTTTTAATGTTTAGGTCTTTGATCTGCTTAGAATTTAGTTTTTTGCATGGTGATAGACATGGATCTAGTTTCAGTCTTCTGCATGTGGAGAGCCAATTTTTCCAACACCATTTATTAAAGAGGCTATCCTTCTTCCAGTGAACATGTTTAACCTCTTTGTCAAATATCAGGTGGCTGAGTGTCTGTACTTATACTTGCATCTTCTAATCTGTTCCATTGATCCTCAGGTCTATTTCATTGCCAGTACCATGCTGATTTTATCACTGTGGCTTTGTAGTACAGTTTCAAGTAAGGAATTGAGATGCCTCCTGCCTTGACTTTATTGCCCCGAATTGTCTTTGCTATTCTAGGTTTCTTCTGTTTGAAATTGAATTTTAGGAGTGTTTTCTCTAGATCTGTGAGGTATGTCAATGCTATTTTGATTGAGATTGCATTAAATCTGTATAACAGTTTTGGGAGTATGGTCATTTTCAGAATGTCGGTTCTTCCTAGCCAAAAGCATAGAACATCTTTCCATCTTCTGAGATCCTCTTTAGTCTCCTTTTTTAGCACAGCATAATTTTCAGTATATAGGCCTTTTACGTTCTTAGTTTGGTTGATTCCTAAGCAGTTTATTTTTTTACATGTTATTGTGAAGGGCTATATTTCCATAATTTCTCTCTTGGTGAATTTCTTGTTTGTGTACAGGAATGTTATTGATTTTTGAACATTGACTTTGTATCCAGCTACACTGCTGAATTTGTTTAGTACCTCTAGTAGTTTTTTAATGGAGTTTTTTGGGTCTTCTATATAGAGTATCATGTCATCTGCGAATAGTGATAATTTAACTTCTTCCTTATCTATCTTTATTCTTTTATTTCTTTCTCTTGTGTGATTTCCCTGGCTAGTGTTTCCAGAGCTATATTGAATAGGAGTGGTGATAGTGGACATTCTTGCCTTGTCCCTGATTTTAAAGTGAAAGCTTTCAGTTTTTGTCCATTTAGTATAATATTGGCTGTTGGTTTGTCATAGATGGCCTTTATAAGGTTGAGGCAGTCACCATGTATTCCAAGGGTCTGAAGGGTTTTTATCATGAACATGTGTTGTATGTTATCAAAAGCTTTTTCTGCATCTATTGAGATGACCATGAGGTTTTTGTTTTTGGCTCTGTTGATGTTGTGTATCACATTTATTGATTTGTTCATGTTAAACCATCCCTGTATTCCTGGAATGAACCCCACTTGGTAAAGATGTGCAATCTTCTTGATGATTTGCTGCATCCTATTTGCCAGGATTTTATTGAGAATCTTTGCATCTATGTTCATTAATGAGATTGGCCTATGGTTCTCCTTTTTGGTCAGGTCATTCTCTGGTTTTGGTATTAGAGTTATGCTTGTCTCCAGGAATGAATTAGGGAGGATTGCTTTCTTTTCAATTTCATTGAAGAGTTTAAGGAGTATTAGCATCAAGTCTTCTCTAAATTTCTTGTAGAATTGAGCTGTGAATCCATCAGGACCTGGGCTTTTCTTTGTTGGTAAGTTTTTTATTACATTTTCAATTTCAATAGATGACATCAAGTTATTCAAAATTGCTATATCTTCTTTTTGAGATTTGCTAGTGCATATGTTTCTAGAAATCTGTCCATTTCCTCTGTGTTTTCCTCTGTAATCTCAGCATTTTCATAGGCTGAGGCATCAAGGTCACAATTTCAGCCTGACTTAGTGATTCAGTGAGACCTTGTCTCACAATAAAACAGATGTATCTATTTAGAAGGGACTTTGGATTTAGCTCAGTGCAAGGTCTTGTATTCCATCCCCAGGAAAGGAAAAAGAAAAAAGGAGTGGACATTTTACCAACCAGAATATGATCTCTTCTGGTAAATCCTGATGGACATTTTTAGATTATATCTTCAGAAACCATACCTGTAATCAAGTATCAAGACTAGAATTGGTAGGTCATGCATCCTGGCACATGCCTGTAATCCCAGCACCTGGAAAGCTGACACAGAAGGATCACTGTGAATTCGAGACCAACCTGGGTTACAAAGTCAACTCAAGGCCAGACTGACCTACACAGTGAAGCCCTCTTTCTATCTCTCTCTCAAAAAAGACAACAAACAAACAAAAAACCCTAGAATTGGTACTATAAGGTATTAAAGCTTTTTAAAAACCAAAATTAACAAAGATACAAATCCTAAATATTTTTAGAGGATAGTGATGGAAAATTACTATTTTCCAATATACACAATACAAATGCCAATAAAGCATTATGTAAATTAAAGAGAAAAAGTCTGAGAAATAAAAGTGCTAGCAAGAACAAGGACCAGAGAGTGAAAGAATGAAGGTAAAACTCTACCTGCCTTATGATTTCCTAGCTCCCAAAGCCTTACCTAAAGTCCAAATATTAGGACTTACAGATTTTTCATCTCTAAGTATACATCATATTCCTTAGTCATTGTAATAATATGACTGCTAATTTGAACTACAAAAATTATATATTTTGTACTTGCATAGGTGTCCAAATTAAGTAATTCATTTTAAGTAATACAAAACATGCTACTCTAATGTGGATAATTTAAAGTATATCTGTCTGTACTCTCTTCTGAAGCACATATACTAAAGTATATCTGTTTGTACTATTTTCAGCTATAGCTGTTTATAATTTATCGCTAAATTTATTTCACAGAACAAACCGACATTTTTTACACAATTGTGCAGGTCAGAAATCAAAATGAGTTTTATGGGACTGAGATGAAAATTTCAGCAGAGTTGTAGTCTTTCTGAAAGGCCTAAGAATCTACACTTTGTCTCTTCCTGTTGCTAGAGGCTTCCTAGATTCCTTGGCCTTAGGAGCATCATTTCAACGGCTGTGTGAATCACATCTTCTCGGATCCTTCTGTATCCTTTTTATCAGGACCTTTATGATAACTTTGGGTTTGATAAGCCAGGAAAGTCTACTCACCTCAAAATATTTAACTTCGACTACCAAAGTAATATTCACAGGCTTTGCAGATTAAGCCAGTATATTTTAAGAAACACATGATTTTACCTGTCATACTATCCATATTAGTAATATTTTGATGGCTTTCTAATCAATATTTTTACTTATGTTTATATGGTTAAATTTTATTGCTTTAAATTATTACAATTAGTAACAATAGTAATAAATCTAAACTCTTATAGTTTACAAATTTTCAATAACTGATAGAAGGTTTTTTTTTTTTTTTTTTTTTTTTGGTACCAGGGATTGAACTCATGACCTCGAGCTTGCCAGGCAGGCACTTAAGCCACTGAGCTAAATCCCCGGCCCAATAACTGATAAAAGGAAAGAAACCTTTATGTTTAATGTTCTATCTTTAGCTATAATTTCACAATAAATCTTTATAAAATCTTTGATAGTTAATGGAAGAAATGATTATTAAATATGGCTAATAGTGTGAACCTAATATGAAACAAAGGTACTTTTAAAATACAATTATTCTTGCCCAATAAATTAATATTTTATTTTCAAATGAACATTGAAAATTTCCATATAAAAGTGCATTACTTCTCTGCAAAAACTTGAAATGGAATCGGACTGTGCTTGGCAAACCCTGGGCAGCTAGCAGGGGCTGCAAACCCCGGGCAGCTAGCAGGGCCAGGAGCCCACCCTAAGCCCTGATTACGCATGCTCCCATGGTGGGCAGAATCCCAATGCACATGCGGCAAACTTGGAACTCTTTGCCTAGCCAGTAAGGCAACACCCTGCATCTGATACCACACCAAGGCACGCGAGGGGGACCAGCAGGCCTAACTGGACTGTACTCTGTGAACCCCAAGCAGCCAGCTGGCCTGGAACCCACCCTGGGCTCTGACTGAGCACACTCAGGCAGCGGTGGCAGAATCCCAGCGTGAACCTGGCAAACTTGGAACTCTGCATCCAGAGGAACCTTGGACAACAGCGGACTACCTGTCCTAGCTTGAAGGGAGAGTAAGTGACTGCCTCACCAAAATACATTTCAGCTGGCTCCAGTCAGTGTGGTATGACCTTAAAATAGAGGTGTACAGTGGCTAAATAGGGCCAGTAGTAAAGCTCCCTCTAACTAAATGTAAGACCTTGGTAAGTCTGACAAGAGTGAGAGTGACCCCCTGCTACACACAGAAAATATCAGGCAGAGTGAGGGATGTGTAGAAAAGAACTACCCCAACTTAAAGAAAATCAAAAGGCCTTATGAGACACACAGGCACACAATAGGGACATAGTAGGGCCTCAGCTGACAGAAACACTATAGACAGGGAGATTTGAGGACCTGAATTAACCTGAAGATAAAGTACTAGCAGGAAATAAAAGTTGACCTACATCAATACTACTGGGCTTGTCAGGCCAGAAAGAATACAGGACTCACCCAACAGGCCGTGCAGCAGAAGATCAGGTGACTGGCCCACCTATTCATTGTGGGACCCAGAAACTGGACAAACATCAACCTTACAGTAGGACACCAAGATACACACTACCAACAGTTGAGACTAGCAGGTCTGAAGGACCAAAACCTAACTTGAAAGAGTAAAATGGCAAAATGAAAAGGCAGAATGCAATCTCAAACATCCAGTCCAACAGGTGTAAGTACAAGAGACATTGAAATAGAGAACTCCAAAGGTAACACACCAGAAATCTCTGAAAAGATAGAGAATGAAATAAAAAAACAACTCCTTGAGGCCGTAGAGGAAATCAAATTAGAAGTACTCACCCATGTAAAGATAAAAGTAACAACCTTAGTAAAGGAGTTGCTGAGAGCAGCTAAAGAAGAAATAGAGAAAAAAGTACAGGACCATGGGAAACTGATTGAAACCTTGAATGAACAGTATAGAAAACAAGTAGAATTCATGAAGCAAACTGAAAGAGACATCCAAGAAACAAAAAATTCAACTCAAAGCATGCAAAACTGTTTAAATGAAGCTGAGGATAGGATTTCAGACTTTGAGGACAGGATCACAATTAGTGATCAAGAAAGGACAGAACGTTTAAAAATAACAAAGCAACATGAAATGACAATCCAGAAGCTTCAAGAGGATGCCAAGAGCAACAATATAAGATTAATAGGCATGAGTGAAGATGCTAGAGTCAATACAAACGACATATCTAAAATATTCACAGAAATAATAGGAGAAAATTTCCCAAACATGGGAAAAAATCTGATATGCAGATAAGTGAGGCATATAGAATGGCAAACAGTCACAACCAACATCAATCTATGCACAAACACATAAAAATTAAGATTTCAGACATACAACATAAAAACAGAATACTAAAAGCTGTTGGATAAAAAACACAAGTCATCTATTGCGGAAAGCCCATTAGAATCACAGCAGAGTTTTCAGCACAAACCTTCAAGTCAAGACGTGCTTGGATTGAGATATTTCAAAACCTGAAAGAAAACAACTTTCACCCAGACTGATGTACCCAGTAAAACTTTCATTCAAATTTAATGGAGAAACCAGATACTTTCGTTAAACAACAACTGAAGAAATTCACATCCACCAAACCAACCCTTGAAAGAATGTTGAAAGACATACTAGACAGACATAAAAATGACAACAATCCCCAGAACAACAGAAACAAACCAACAGGTAGGACAAGCAATTACATAAAGGGGGAAAAGCAGAAAGCAAACTATTGGAGCATAACATGGCAAAGTTGAGCCAGTACATATCAGTGATATCCATAAATGTAAATTGCCTCAATTCTACTATCAAAAGAAATAGGTTGACAGAATGGATCAAGAAATATGATCCCACAATATGCTGTATACAAGAAACACATCTGACCCAAAAAGAAACTCATAGATGAAAAGTCAAAGGATGGAAAACAGTATTCCATGCAACAGGAACCCAGAAAAAAGCAGGGGAAATATTCCATTTGCAGACAACGTGAACTTCAAACCTATAATGATTAAAAGAGACAAAGAAGGTCACTACATACTTGTAAGCAGAAAAATTCAAGAGGAAGAATTAACAATTATAAATATATATGCACCAAACACAGGAGCACCCAACTATATAAGACAGATACTAAATGACATGAAAAACCAAATACACAAGAACACAGTTATTACAGGGGACCTTAACAGCCCACTGTCACAAATAGATAGATCAACTAGACAAAAAATCAGCAAAGAAGTAATAGAACTGAATCATACCTGTGAGCAACTGGACTTAGTAAATTTGTATAGAGTTTTCCATCTAACCACAGCAGAATACACATTCTTCTCAGCTGTACATGGCACATTCTCCAAAATAGACCATATATTATCCCATGAAACATTCTTAAGTAAATGCAAGGGTATTGATATTGTCCCATGCATACTATCTGGCCATAGTGCACTGAAATTGGAAATTAATGGCAAAAGAAATTGCAAACATTGCATGCATACATGGAAATTAAACAACAACCTTTGGAACAACCAGTGGGCTAGAGATGAAATTAAGGAAGAAATAAAGCAATACCTACAATTTAATGAAAATGCAGAAACAACCAATTGCAATTTGTGGGATGCAATGAAAGAAGTCTTAAGAGGGAAATATATAGCAATAAATAGTCATATCAAGAAAACAGAATGAGTACAAATAAAAAACCTATTGTTTCATCTCAAGTTTCTAGAAAAGGAAGAGCAAGTGAAACCCAAAGCTCATAGAAGAGAAGAAATAGCAAAGCTTAGAGCAGAAATCAATACAATTGAAACTAAAAAAATACAAAAACTAATGCATGAAAAAGCTGGTTTTTTGAGAGAATAAAAAAATTGACCAATCTCTAGCTAACCTTATAAAAAGAGAAAAAAAACCCCAAATTACTGCAATAAGGATTGAAAAGGGGAAATTACTACCGATCCCCTGGAAATTCAAAGGATCATGAACACCTACTTTAAAAATCCCTACTCACATAGAGAGGAAAACACAGAGGAAATGGACAGATTTCTGGAAACATGAACTACAAAAACTCAACCAAGAAGATATAGCGATTTTCAAGAACACAATATCAGCTATTGAAATTGAAAATGTAATGAAAAACTTACCAACAAAGAAAAGCCCAGGTCCTGATGGATTCACAGCTCAATTCTACAAGAAATTTAGAGAAGACTTGATTCCAATACTCCTTAAACTCTTCAATGCATTTGAAAAGAAAGCAATCCTCCCTAATTCATTCCTGGATGCAAGCTTAACTCTAATATCAAAACCAGAGAAAGACCCAACCAAAAAAGGAGAACTACAGGCTGATCTCACTAATGAACATAGATTCAAAGATTCTCAATAAAATCCTGGCAAATAGAATGCAGCAAATCATCAAGAAGATTATACATCATGACCAAGAGGTGTTTATTCCAGGAATGCAGGGAAGGTTTAACATGCAAAAATCATAAATGTGATACACCATATCAACAGAGCCAAAAGAAAAAACAACATGGTCATCTCAATAGCTGCAGAAATAGCTTCCTATAAAGTCCAACACATGTTAAAAATATTCCAGAAACTTGGAATACATGGTGTCTACCTCAACCTTATAAAGGCCGTCTATGACAACCCAACAGCTAATATTTTACTAAATGGACAAAAAGTGAAAGCTTTCACTTTAAAATCAGGAACATGACAAGGATATTCACTCTCATCACTGCTTTTCAATATAGTGCTGGAAACGCTAGCCATGGCAATCAGACAAGGGAGAGAAATAAAAGGAATAAAGATAAGAAAGGAAAAAGTTAAATTATGACTATTTGCAGATGACATGATACTCTATATAGAAAACCCAAAAAACTCCATTAAAAGACTACTAAAGGTAATAAACAAATTCAGCAGTGTAGTGGGCTACAAAGTCAATGCTCAAAAATCAGTATCATTCCTGAACACAATCATACTCACTGAGAAAGAAATTATGGAAGTTTCGCCTTTCACAATAACATCTAAAAAAGTGAAATACTTGGGAATCAACCTAACTAAGAATGTAAAAGACTTATATGCTGAAAATTATACTACAATAAAAAAAAGAGATTGATGAGAATATTAGGAAATGGAAGGATATTCCTTGCTCTTGGCTAGGAAGAGCCAACATTGTGAAAATACTCCCAAAACTGTTATACAGATTTAATGCAATCCCAATCAAAATACAACTAACATACCTCACAGATCTAGAAAAAACACTCCTAAAATTATTGTGGAACCAGAAGAATCCTAGAATAGCAAAGGCAATTCTGGGCAATAAAGCAAGGCAGGAAGCAACTTCATTCCTGACTTTAAAATGTACTACAAAGCCACAGTGATAAAGTCAGCATGGTACTGGCAAAGAAATAGACCTGAGGACCAGTGGAACAGATTAAATGATACAAGTGTAAGTACAAAGACACTCAGTCACCTGATATTTGAAAAAGAGGCTAAACATGTTCACTGGAAGAAGGATAGCCTCTTTAATAAATGGTGTTGTAAAAATTGGCTCTCCACATGCAGAAGACTGAAACTAGATCCATGCCTATCACTATGCACAAACTAAAGTCTAAATTTATCAAAGACCTAAACATTAAAACAGAAACACTAAATCTACTTTAAGGTAGAGTAGGTAGAAGTCTTGGAGACATAGGGATAGGCAGATAATTCATGAACAAAATGCAAACTGCATGGGAAACGCTTCAGAGAATCAACAACTGGGATATCATATTATTGAACAGTTTCTGTACTTCAAAATAAATTACCATCGGAATGAAAAGAAAACCCACAGAATGGTAAAGAATTTTAGCCAGCCACCCTCAAACAAAGGACTTATATCAAGAACATATAAAGAATTGAAAAAATTCAAGCCACCAAAATTCAAAGACCCTCTCCAAAAATGGGCATCTGAGATGAACACGTAGTTCTCAGGTAAAAATATATAAATGGCCAATAAATACATGAAGAAATTTTCAACATCAGTTGTCATTCTAGAAATGCAAATTAAAACAATGTTGAGATATCATCTCACCCTGGAAAGAATAGCTGCCATTAAGAAATTAACTCCTAAGAAATGTTGTTGAGGCTTCAGGGAAAAAGGAACACTGCTCTACTGTTGGCAGGACCAACAGTGCAACCACTGGTGCAACCATTATGGAAATCAGTATGGGGAATTCTCAGAAGACTAGGACTGGAAACTTCATTCAACTCAGCTATTCCCCTCCTGAGAATTTTACCAGAAAATCTGAAAAGTTCATATCACAGTGATATATGTGCACCCATGTTCATAGCAGCACAAAGTAATAGCTAAATCTTGGAAACAACAAAGATGCCCATCAACCACGGAGTGGATGAAAAAGATGTAGTATTTTTATACAATGGAATATTACTCAGCTATGAAGAAGATTGATCTTGAGCCTTCATAGATAAATGGAGACAACTTGAGACTATCCTCATTAGTGATATAAATAAGAATCATATTTATAAATATCACATTGTGTCTCTAGTGTAAAAATAGTAAGAAATGTAGGATAATAAAACACAAAATGTGTAATTGCTACTGTAAAAAAGAGAGGAAAAGAAAGTGCTCTAAAGGATATAATTGCATGTGTATGTTTAAGTGTGTAAGATGAATGATCATGTTACTGTTTTTGTTAGATTGTGGAGCAGGACTAGTAACAGTCTCATTGTTTGAATATGTACTTTGTATTTTTTAACGTTGTAACTCAAACAACTATTTCCAAGATAACAGTATATAAGTTATCGAGTAATGAATTCTTAGTGGTTTTTGTCCTTTTCTTTTTTTCCTTGGAATTTTTTATTGTTGCTACCCTTTTTTCCATTTTGTTTTGTTTTCTCTTTAAATAAAATTTTAAAAATAACCTGAAATGTATTATATATAACTAGAGAAGACACTGGTCACTTACAATTTGTCATTAATTCACTTCAGTTACCATCCTCTCTAGATATTTCTGTGCATTTTGGGGTATAAATACTTCTACTTTTACTTAGAAGTCCATTAAAAACTGAAGCTCATGTCTACATTTTCTTAGGGATTTCTAATTTTAATCATATCTGTAATTTTCCCATGAAATTTAGAATTCTAAAATATTTGTTTCTCATACATTTTTAGTAATATTTTACACTAAAAAATGAATATAAGGAAATATTCTCTGTCTTCTTACTAAAGGCCTACAGGTATTTATTTACAGCAATGGCATTGGTACCTCAGGATATTAGTAAATTGTAAAAAAAACAGTTTTATTTAAGTTAAATTTGTATATAATATAGCTTACAGCCATAAAGTGTATGATTCAGCAGATTTTTGCATTTTGACAGAGTTGTGCATCCATTACCACAGCCAAATTTGATCACTGTTGTTATCCCAGGATAAAACACTCTAGCCACTAGCTGTTATCTTCCAATCTCTTCCCCGTAAATCTAGGCAAACACTGAGCTACTGTCTATCTTTGTAGAATTTTCTGTTATGGAAATTTATTTATTTTTTCAATTCAAAAGATTAAAAGAGCAACTGAAACACTCTACTTAATTTAAGTATGCAGCTTTGAGGGAAATAAAGCAGAGAGAAATGAGAGACAGTCACAGAGAGGCACAGAGGGACAGGAATATATATATATATATTACAGTATAGTCATTTCACCAAAAGAACTTAGAATAATACAGGATTTTGGGTCAACGAGGAGTGTATTAAAATCTCTTTTGAAATTAAAAGACATATATTCAAAAGGTGACAGAAAATTTAATAATTTGCATTTGAAATTAATTGATACTGCTTTTTGGTACTCAAGTGTAATATGAATCATAATTGAAAGAAAAGTTGGAAGTTGAAATTTTTGTTTACTATAAAATGAGAAATATCATGAAAGGTGAGTAAAAATGCCCTGCTTCAAGTTATATTCATACAAGCAAATGTGCTTACATTTTTCCCATTTTCTACAGTTTCTAGGTTTTATTTAACTTGTACTTCCATAGTCCTTTTTCATATTACATATATATATATATATATCTCAGATATATATATCAGTTATATATATCAATATATCTCTGTATCAGTTATCTGTTTCTATATCTACATATTACAATGAAAAACGAATAGAGAGGATATCAGTTTTAGTATGAAGGTAAGGACAAGACCCAGCAGACAGGAGCTTCTTAAATCTTATTTCCTACATGTCAGCA
The DNA here is from genome assembly GCA_004027295.1 of Dolichotis patagonum. Taxonomy (NCBI): domain Eukaryota; kingdom Metazoa; phylum Chordata; class Mammalia; order Rodentia; family Caviidae; genus Dolichotis; species Dolichotis patagonum. Next base: position 27,722 of record PVJX010022896.1, read on the forward strand.
TTGATGAATCTGTCCACTTGGAAATAGGAAAAATTAAAGCACCATAGTTTGCTGATGATAAATGTGGGGCTTGCCCTAAGGAATAGTCTAAGCAGGTGTTTGTGGAAGGACTCAAGAAATGAAAAGACACTGATGGACCACAGTCACTTATTACTTCCTAGGCAATATCCCTTTTGTGTTAGTTCTACTCACAATAGCATAGTAAATTCACCACAGTTGTCTGTGCCACGCCTCTTCAGTCCACTTCTGGTCACACCTACCAGCGGTGGCTGTGGTACACAGTACATTGTACTTTCCCAAATACCAATTCAAGGACAAAATGACTTCTCTGTTTTTCTCCCTCAGGGCTGTCTCTGCTGGCAGATTCAGTCGTGGATTTTAATGCCATTGATGAAAATCTTGTGTTTGTAAGCAAAATACTCTAGCCTCCTATTCTTCTGGAGAAGTCAATTCGAAAGTGCATTTGGTGTAATTATCCATAAGGTTCACAGGAAGACCAAACATATTTGCCCACAGGAAAACCAGCTTTTTGCTAGTTTTTCTCTTTCCCAATGTGATACTCCTTGCTTTCTCTTTTGTCATTATCTAAGTAACCAAATAAATCTTCTGTTTTTGAAGACAAATCAAGACATACATTTATTTTTATACTTAAATCTCCACTCTTTACAAAACATGTAAAGTACTGTGTTGCCTATGTTGTCCTCTTCTGATATGCTCTGTACTGCCCCCTTTTGTTTTATTCTCTTTTAAATAAAAAAAAAAGTTAAAAGTTTTTTTTATTCATGATTCCCTTTTGAGGTGAGAGCAAGGAAATAGGATACAGAATTGTCAACTTCATTTTACTCATGAGGAAAATGCTTTAGGTAATCTGAATGGTTCTCCCTAAATCACACAGCTAATAAATGGCAGGCTTCTTTGATGTGCTAAATAGGATTCCAGTAACACAAAAAGAATGAATTGTTTCCCAAAGGATATCTGTGTGCATTAATTTCATGTATAAACCCAATTTAATATGCCAGCTCTTCTTAGCTTAAAATATCTTAGCTGAACCTCATTAATGTGGATTCTACTCAATTATACTTTGTGATAACTTGGAAAATGGAGAAATGAAATTTATTTTCCCTGTAAAAGTATTATCTATGAGTGAATATGTTTTAGACAACCAAATAATTTTCTCAATCCCTCCTTTGGGTTTTCTATAAATATCATCTTTTAATGTCTTATGATACCCAATACAGACAAAAATCATTAAGAACACTGAGCATTAGAAAGTTTTATTATTCCTCTAATGCCCTTCAGCATCACAGAATCAAATTCTGCCCCATTTCAAGTTTTATTTAGAGAGATGCTCTCATGCTAATTTTAATTTTTAATTGATATATACTTCTGTATCAGTAACTCTACAGTGAAACACTGTTTGAAATATTTTACAAATATTGACTCTGAAATCTAGGGGAAAAAACCCTGTGAGAATTTTTACAAATGAGAAAAATGTTACATGAAGATTAAGTAGTTTTGCTAGTGTTAAATGGTTGGTAAATGCTTAGGTCCAGAATCAAAGTCAGGAAACACTTCTGAAGTTAAAACTCAGTGATGTCATTTGCTATCAGCCCCTTGAAAATCTTTAAATCTATCTTCAGTAATCATGAGAACCTTTATGCCATAACAACAGTCAATGTTAAGAAAAGCTAAAGAGAAGAGATTTATAGTGTGTTTTGCAAGGATAACTTCCTTAGTATTCTATATAAATAATTAAATTATTAAAGCCTCAGAAACTACATATGTCTTCATGCACTTATGCCTCTAAAGCCTATGGCACAGTCAGATGTTTTGGCTCATGCCTGTAATCTCAGCACTTGAGAGGTTGAAGCAGGGTGATCTCCACTAGTTTGAAGCCTGCCTGAATTACATGAGTTCAAGGCCAGTCTGAACTATACAGCAAGACCTTGCTTAAAAAAAACAAAACAAAACAAAACAACAACAATAAAAAATCTATGGCACAGCTTTAAATATATGGTCAATGATGGTTTTATTTATTTGGTGTTTGCATGTTTTCTTTTAGAAAAATAAATTTATTTTTGTATATTTAAAATGTACAATGTGTTATGAGGTACGCAGAGTTACTACTGTGACATAAATTTAACTTATCTATTACCTCACATAGTTATCCACTTTTTTCATTTCCAAGAACAGCTACAAAATACATTTTGCAAATTTTCATGTTA
>PVJX010022897.1:0-29944 GCA_004027295.1 Dolichotis patagonum
GTTATTCGGTTCAGAATGTCCTGTAATTCTTTCATTCTCTTGAATGGTTTTATAATATTTTATTATGTTTGATATTATTGTATTTGAAGCTATGCTCAACTATAGCAGAGAAAGAGACATTTTGATAGCTACTGTTAATGTCCGGTTGTCTTATTGTAAAGTGCTGTGTTGCTTATGTTGTTCTGTTCTGATCTGCTTTGTTCTGCCCCCTTTTGTTTTATTCTCTTTAAAATAAAAAAAAATCTTAAAAAAAAGAGAGATTAAAGATCTCATTTAAGGCACTTGACAATGCTGCAGAACACAGACATGAACTTTGGGTGCCTGAAAGCCTGGCTTGTGTTCTCTTCCCTGCAGTTGTTTTATTCAGGAAGCCAGTGCTTTAGAAGCCCTCCTCAGCTCAAAGAAGCATCTTTCTGCTCCTCTTATCCAGACTACTTAGGGCTGGTAGCACTCACATCCTTAATCCTAGTGCCCTTGGTCCTTGCATTGTACCATGAATCAATTCCAGCATCACACACTTAGATCCAATCACCTCTGAAAAAGCACTATTTATGACTGCATGAGGCTGTGTGGGTACATCTAGACACAAGCCATAACACTCATGCTGTCTCAAAATACTGCTTGTACTCTAGCCACCTTAGATGCACACTCCTTTATGCTGTTTCTCTGTGCTAATGTCATATACATCATTCAAGGCCTAGAATTAATACAACCTCCTCTATGAAGCCTTACTTGATATCCTCTTCTAGAGTTGATCTCTCTCTTTCTTTCCTGATACACTTTTCTAGCTTCTCTTCTAATATCTAAAAGGCACACAGCCTTTGGTGTCATCTTTTTCTATAAAGGATTTGTCTGCTTTTCTGGGGTATATACTCTTTCAGGGTGAATTTTATATGATGTGACACATGCAGTAGGGGCTCTTTAGAAATTTCTTGATGAATGGACTTTTCTTAAAGTATGTTGATTGTGTTAAACATTTTCAGTTGGTTACTGAACAACTTTGTGAACAAAGAGACTATTTCTAAGCTTTACTACATTATTTACTCATTTATTTCAATGACTTTGATTTCACTTTTCAAGTTTCTTTTACGGTCTTTCATGCAATATTCATATGACATTCAAATTGAAAGAGGAAACAATGTTTAGATCCCTTATAAAGCTGTGACTTAGCATTTAGAGCTAAGACGAACTATAAAGGTTATCTAGTTTGCTTTATTTTTACATGTAAGGAACCAGAACTAGAGAGATGAACTGATTTTCAAGTAAGTGCACAGCTGGTATTTTGGCAGGGTCAAGATTTGAGTTCCTATGTCCTAGTTTAGCACTCTGACATATCATGTGCCTCTTTAGTTTCAGCATTTTATTCCTAAATTATTTTAATATACCACATGATAAAACACCTACCACTGACTAGAAGAAATAGTTCCATACAATCATAAATTATATAGTTTAGGCAATTCTTAATTTCAATCAGTTTTTTTAACTTTCATACCTTAAACTTCTAGTTAAATTGTTCTTTGCCTATGGAATGACACCAAACAGTTTATATTTTTTCAGCATATGTTTTTTATATAAAGGCTGCTTATCATATCCCAATTAAAAAGCTTCTATTCAAACTACATGTCACACTGAGTAATGACTAAAGTCATGTCTCATTCATATAAGTTTAAGTGATAAATTCTGGAGAGGATGACAAGTGTGTTTAGATACACAGAGTGCCGTCTAAAGAATTCTGAGATAATCTCTGATAGTGGAGTAAATGCTAAGCTAGAAAGTCTAGAAGTCCTTGCTCTTCTTGGCAAAGGAAACACATACAGGTAACCCATCACTTAGAAGTAAAAATTTAGATAACGTTGGAACTTTGTGTGTGATCTAGTTATGGAAAGGACACACTATTGAATTAGCAAAGTAAGATTTTAGTTTGCCTCCAACTTTCCTATCATATGTAGTTTTAGGACTAAAGAATAACAAAATAAAAATATAAAATACTTTAAAAATATATGCTGGAAAGATGATGAAAAAAATATTGTCCTTTATATACTGACATAATTCTTATTCTATTGCTCCACTCTCAACAGGATGACATAGATTTTGTTTCTCACAACCAAAATGCACTGCAATTATCCAGTCTCATTTTCCTTAAAATTGTGCTTGGTGATCTAATGAACTCAAGGTATACATTCACTATCTATTTAATTATATGGCTGAGATAGGAAAATTAAAATTGTTTGCCCTTTCTAACTTTGTGTCTCTCTCTACATATATACACAATACTAGTTTTATTTGCTGTTTAAATTTCAAGATATTATTTGGTTTAAGTTGTTAGGAGGATACCAACGATGACTACATCTATCTGCTTTTGTTTTTGTTGTATAGTACTGGCAACGAACATAGTACATCTTCAATCAGCTTACAATTTCTGAGACACAGTCTGGCTAACTCAGCAAGTTGCCCAGATTAGGCTCCAACTTGAGATCCTCCTTCCTCAGCCTCTTAGAATGCAGAGATGGTAGGCATGCATCCTCACACCGGGCTTGATATATTTATATGTAGAAATATATTCATAGGCCCACCGCAAACAAATTATCTTGCTTAACATAGCTATTATATGGTTAACAAGGACATTTACTGATATATTCCATTTGTTTACTTATTTTCCACACCTCACAACTGCAACAAATTTCTCCTTTTAATTAAAGGGGTACAGGATCCCATATGGCCAGAAAAAAATGTGTTATATTCCTGTTTTATAATTCTCTAGTCTATTTGAAATATTTGGCTACATATCTTCATTGATATTTTCTACTACTATTAATGTATTACCCAGGAACTTAATTAAGTGTTGTTTACTGGTACTCCTTGCAGATCATTAATAAAAAGTTAATTATAGGCCTACCACTATCAAAAATATCTACATAATGAAAGAACCTTTCCCATCTAATTATATTTTAGCTCTCAACCTATGGACATTTCATAGAGGTCCTGTCTAATAAAATATCAACTTATTCTTAAAATCATTTTTCAAAATTTACTCTACCTGAAACTTTGCTAACATAGCTAATTATCACTAAGAAAACACAAATAAATGCATGATTTTTAGCTTCTGCTAAATGTGACAGCATAATAGTTTATTCACAAATAGGTCTTTGAAGTTCTTCAGATGGACATGTGTCATTTTATTATTTATAGTACCCTAACCAACTCATAAAAAATAAAATACATATATTTTTATAGACATAAATACATGCAGACAACCATCTTCTTCACAAATCGTAACAAACAATAATGTATCGGTTAAAATCTGATCTGAAGTTGACTGTACAACTATGCGATAGTGTATAAAAAGGCAAATTTCAGGGGAAGGATGGAATGAGATAGGGTCTCACTATGCAGTGCAGGCTGGCCTTGAACTACGTAGCACAGGCGGGGCCTCAAACTCACTGTGATCCTCTCGTCTCAGCCTCCTGAGTGCTGGGATCACAGTGTGTGCCACAACATATGACTACAAAGGTCAATTAAATGGTCAGGGTACAGGTTCAATGTTTTTGCTGCACTCTTCTGCAATAACAATAGTAAGCAGAACAGCTGATACCACAGGAGCACCCCTGTATGGTAACCCGGCAAGGGCTCCTGTGATCACATGGTGGCATAGGACCTCTCAGATGACAAAAGTGAATTTTCAAACACCTGGAGACTGGTCAGTACTATAAAGACATACTTTTGACTGCTGAATTGCCTGGCTGTTTTTCAACTATTTCATTCAGACATTTCTTCTGGGGAAAATTCAATTCAGATGTTCTATTATTTAATGTCTAACAAACAAAACTGTAAATAAATTCAGTGCCAAAGAAAAACTCTTCCTGACTGTTATGAAAATATGGTAACCTAAGACCAATTAACTGACTACTATAACAACTAATGAATCTGTATTTCACTCATTTATTCCTTAACTTTCTCATTCATTCTTTCAAAAATATCTATTGTTCCTTTTCACTGTATAATGCCTGTTGCTAGGTTCTGTGAGAAACACAAGACTCACTGGCAGTGTCTGCACACAGGCTTGCAATTCTGTGGAATAATTAAGGGATGTATACAGGTACACCCAGAAAACCACTGCTTATTTAAACCTGACATAAATAAGTCCAGTGATAATTGATATTGGATAGCACCAAAATAGTTTATTGACACATACTCACAGAATATATGTATATTCTGGTTCTGGTCATTCTCTTTGTAATTGATAGCATTTTGGGTATTTTTCACACAGTAGGTGCCCAAAGAAATAATGGGATTGACTAATTACTCTCAAATGTCATTCTCTTTTTGTATCTTGGTAACTGACAAGTGGAAAGGACAATGAAGAATTAAAGAAAGAGGTTTGGGAAATACATTATACTTTTGTAATACTTTCATAGTTAATATGTGGAAGATTTAGTCTGAGTCATGCAAAAAAAGCAGACAGAAGACAAATGAGTAAATATAGGAAAGCAGATGTTTAGTCACAGTCAGAATTCTCTAGTGATTAGAGCTGTCTGAAAACGTAGCTGATTGTTTCAAGAGCTGGTCAGGTCCTTGCCATTTCTATTAACTCAAACAGATGAAAATGACCACTTGTCAGGATAACAAGGAAAAAATTCCAGCATGAAATTGAAGAAAAGGTATCAACTGAGCTAATGGATGATGCAAAAGATGTACAGAAGTCTAGTTAAGGGTCACCCAGAGAGCCTGACTTCCTGAGTTCAAATCCCAGCTCTGTCACTAAGCTGTGTGACTTAGCTTACTTAGTGTCTCTGGACCACAAATTTCTTATCATGTCAAATGAGGTTAATAATGTGAACAACATTATAGATATTAATAGGATTAAATGCTTTACTATTGTAAAACATTAGGAACAGTTCTGGGCACATAGTAAATACTACATAAATGCAAGTTACATTAAGTAAGTGCCATTAATGATAAGATTGTGGCTTAGTGTTTGCAAAGTGTTTTTGAAAGAATTTCCTACATGTTAGACTGTTTTATCCTAATTTTTAGTCTATTCCTCAATTCCTGGATCAGTTTCAAGCTTCCTTTTCTAATCACTATGCCATTACTGTATACTTCACTTGGGACACTTATCTGATTTGAGTTGGAGTGACTTTAAAATAGGCCACTACACATTGTTTTGGAAGTGGGTAGCATATAAATAATAAAACAAATGAAATCTTATGAAAGTGATACAAAAACACTAAAGCATCTATAAGAGCACAAGTTAAAGGTTAGTACTTTGTTTCATTTTGCAGATTAATGGCAAGAGGCAAAGTAGAATAGTGGGGTATTCAAAACACATGTAGCTGCCAAGAGGAACACTGGAGAAACAGAAGCTGGCCAGAAATCAGAAGTTGCATATTTTCTGCTATACCTCTTCCAGGCCCAACAATGCTTAACATTTTCAGGCCACAATAGTTCATTTGGTAAATGCCTCTAAATGACACCTAAGTGTCTATCATTTTATGGGCCAGCAGCTAGCCACCAAGGAGAAGAGTTCACTTCCCTTGTTAGAGGATGAGACTATTTTGAATCAGACTTTCCTAGGCAAAGAATCTATTCATGGAGGAAAAGTCTGCCAGTGAGGCTGTACATTAAGTTTTCTAAGTAGCACAGGTACTATTCTACACAGGAAATCAATGGGATCCCAGTCCCCTGAAAGAGCAATGCATGGAAAGCACCTAATATGTGCCCGAGGGAATATCTTATTCACTAAGCAGGAATTGACACGCTGTAACATGAGATTTCCATTCCACTTAGTAAAATCAAGTCCTTAGTTCATTCAACCACTTCTGAGAACAAGAAGTTTCAGAAGTAACATCTCATGGCCAAATTTATTATGTATCTGAGAAGTTAAGAACATAATGGGGCTTCTTCTTGCTAACAGAACAACTGGGTGCTTGACATGTTCAGTTTCTAAGGATTGTCATTATTCATCTTCAGGAGGGCAAAACAACCAAACAACAAAATCAAAATTAAAAAAAGTTACAACAAAAGTGAGGACACTAGAAAGGTCAGTGGGCAGAGAATAGCTCTTACAGGTTTTACACTGTACTCCATGAAAGTTCACTTTAAAAAATAAAAAAACACATTTAATAGATTAAAATATTATGCAGAAAAATATATGACAGATGGCAAAGCTGAGCAACATTTACTGCGCTATTTAACTTTGATACAGCTGACATACCCCATTAGATTTCATGCATAGCATTATTATTACTGAGAACTCAGAAATACTGAAAACTCTTAATGTGTACAAAGTCAGATGAAACAATCAATAATTGGTGAGTTAATTTATATTATAGATCAGTTTTCCATACAGTCCAGGTCAGAGAGCCTACATAGCAAAATCAATGCTTTTATTTGTTCATATTTCTGATGAAACACATCATTTCTTGGTTTGATAGCAGATATTGGAAAGCTTATTTTTATATATTAGCTATAATTTGTAACCTCAAAATAAGCAGTCTGTTATATGATATGGAATTTTAACAACACTAAAGGATTTTTTAAAGCTAAGTCCTAAATGAGAAGCTGCAGACAAAACTACAAACACACTTAGCCACCTTATCTTTAACAAAGGGGTCAAACATGTTCACGTGAAGAAAGATAATGCTCTTGGAAAAATTGGTCTTCCAAAGACTAAAGCTAGGCCCTTGTCTATCACCATGCACTAAAATAAAAATGGATCAAAGATTGAAATATTAAAATAGAAACATTAAATCTACTGTGAGAGAAATAGATAGAAATCTCCAAGACACAGAGATAGCCAGAGAGTTCATGAATAAAAATAAAATTGAACAGGAAGTATTTCAAAGAATCAACAACTGGGATCTCATTTTATTAAAATGTTTTTGCACATCAAAAGAAATCAGCAACAGAGTCAAAAGAAAACCCACAGATTAAAAAAATTTTTAGCACACTGTCCCTCAGATGATTTCTATCTATAATATATAAATAATTGAAAAACCCAATCCAAAAATGGGCATCTGAGATGAATATACACTCTTCACATGAAAAAATATAAATAGCAAATAAAAATATGAAAAAATGTTCAACATCATTGGTCACTGGAGAAATGCAACTTTAAAAACCCTGAGATTCCATCTCACCTCTGAAAGAATGTCTGTCATCAAGAAAGCAACCAATAATAAATGCTGGTGGGGCTATGGGGGAAAGGAACCCCTTTCTTCACTAATGATAGGAGTGCAGACTGGTACAAACACTGTCAATAATCAGTGTGGAGACTCCTTTAAACACTTACATTAGAGGTTCTAATCAACTCAGCTATTCACCTTCTGAGCATTTTCCCAGAAGAATTAAAAACATCAAACCACAGCGATATAGGTATACTCATGTTTATAACAGAATTTGTAATAGCTAAATCTTAGAAACAACCTAAATGCCTTTCAATCGAAGAATGGATGATAAAGATATGGTATTTTTTTATACAGTGGAATACTATTCACCTTTAAATGATAAACTCAAGGATTTTATGGGTAAATGGATGTAAGTTGAGACCATACTCTTAATTGAAGTAAATCAGACTTGCATGTGTAAATATCATGTTGTCTCCTTAGTGTAAGAAACTGAGAGACAAATAAGTAACAAAAACAGAATACCAAAACCAATAACAATATAGGCTTTCAAAACAAGGTGGTGGAAACATAACAAAGGTTGTTATTTTGCATAGTTATGTTCAAAAGAGTTGCTCAGAATACCAGATATAGACATGCAAAATTGATCTAATCCTATGAATGGTAACTGTTTTGTTCCAAAACTAAAAAAATTAGTAGTACAATCTTAGCTATCTTAAATGAATATATACAAATTTATATCTGCTTTATTTTCCCTTCCTACTTTTCCCTTTTCCCCAAGTTATTTTTCCCCTTTGAGTATTTTCTTAACCTTTCACAACATTTATTGAAGATTTTGTTTTTTATTTACTTTTTCAGTTTCTTACACTAGGGAAACAATACGGTGTTTACACAAGTGTGTTTGATTTATTTCACTTATAAGCATGGTCTCAAGTTGCATCCATTTACCTATAAAAGCCTCAATGTGTTCCTACTTCATAGTTCAGTAGTATTCTAGTGTATAAAAATACTGCATCTTCTTTATCCATTCCTCAGTTGATGGGGATTTGGGTGGCTTCCAAGATGAGCTATTACAAATTGTGCTGTTACAAACATGGTACACAGATATCACTGTGATACGATGTTTTCAATTCTTCTGGGAATATGCCCAGAAGTGGAATAGCTGGGTCAAATAGCACATCCAATCCCAGCATTTTGAGGAACTTTCAGACTGATTTCCACAGTGGTTGCAGGAGTCTATACTCCCACAAATAGTGCATAAGAGTTTCCTTTTCCCCAAAGCCTCTCCAGCATTTGTTATTGGTGGTTTTTTCGATCTAGGCCATTCTTTCTGGAATGAGATGGAAACTCAGCATGGTTTTAATTTGCATTTGTCTAATGTCCAATGATGCTGAACATTTTTTCATGTATTTATTTGCCATTTGTATTTCTTCATCTGAGAAGTATATATTCATCTCAGATGTCCATTTCTGGATTGGGTCTTTGAATTTGGGGGCCTGATTTTTTCAATTCCTTATATGTTCTATATAGAAGTCTTTTGTCTGAGGGACAGTTGACTGGATTTTTTCCCAATTCATGGGTTTTCTTTTCATGCTTTTGGAGATTTCTTCTGACATGTAATAACTTTTTAATAAGACAAGATCCCAGTTGTTGATTCAGGGAAGTATTTCCCATGCAGTTTAATTTTTGTTCAGGAATTCTCTGCTGACCCTTATGTCTTCAAGATTTCTATGTACTTTGTCTTCCATCAGATTTAGTGTTTCTGTTTTAATATTTAGAAATTTGATCCATTTTGACTTTAGTTTAGTGCATGGTGATAGGCATGGCTCTAGATTTAGTTTTTGGCATATGGAAAGCCACCTTTTCCCACACCACTTACTAAAGAGTCTATCAGTCTTCCAGTGGAAATGTGTGGCCCTTTGTCAAAAAAAGGTGGCTGAGTGTGTTTGTAGTTGTGGTTGCATCTTGTAATCTATTCTATTGATCGTCATGTCTGTTTTTATTCCAATACTGTGCTGATTTTATCACAGTAGCTTTGTAGTATACTTCAATTCAGGGATTGTGATGCCTCCTGCCTTGCCTTTGTTTTCCAGAATTGTCTTTGCTATTCTAGGTCCCTTCTGGTTGCAGATGAATTTTAGGAATGATTTCTCTAGATTTGTGGGGAATGCTAATACTATTTTGATTGGAATTGCATTAAATCTATAAAACAATTTTAGGAGAGTGACCATTTTCACAATGTTTGTTCTTATTCATGAACAAGGAATGTCTTTACATTTTCTGATACTCTTCAATTTCTTTTTTCAGAGTATTATAATTTTCAATGTATAGATCTCTTACTTCCTTTGTTATATTGATTCCTAAGCATTTCATTTTTTTTGTATGCTATTGTGAAGGTATGGTTTCTGCTATTTCTCTCTCAGTGAGTTTGTTGTTTGTGTATAGGAATGTTATTGATTTTTGAATGCTGACTTTGTATCCAGCTACATAACTGAATTTGATTATTACATCTAGAAGTCTTTCAATAGACTTTTGCAGGTCTTCTATGTAGAGTATCATGTCATCTGCAAATAATGATAATTTAACTTTTTTCTATCTTTTTTCCTTTTATTTGTCTCTCTTGTCTAATTGCTTTTTGCTAGTATATCCAGCACTGTATTGAATAGGAATGGTGACAGTGGACAGCCTTGTCTTGTTCCTGATTTTACAGAAAAGCTTTCAGTTTCTGACCATTTAATGTGATATATATTGGCTTTTTTGTCATGTTATCTTTGTGCTGTTGGTTCTTTACTTTTTCTCTTTGTTTTAATTATTTGCCTTGCTTAGTGGTTTTTTTCTCTTCATATTCTTGAAGTCATAGTTATTTTTATGTCTACTTAAAATATCTTTTTTCTTTTCCCTTCCTACTTTTCTCCTTTTCCCTGTCTGAGTTATTTTCCTCTTTGAGCAGTTTCTTATCATTTCACAATATTTATTGAATATTTTGTATCTTATTTACTCTCAATTTCTTATACAAGGGAAATACAATGTGGTATTTACACATTTGAGTTTGATATTTCATTTTCATGTACACTGTTTTGGCTTAAATGATTAGCCTGTGATTATGACAGATTTGACAAATTGCAGTAATTATTTTTTAATGGAAAAGCCCAAATAAATTTGGAAATTAACAAAATGTGGTGTTTCAAAAATTCCTACCAAATGTAAAAGTAAAATCTATATCAATAATCATTTTTACTTTATGCTTCAAAAAAACCACAAATTGAGATGTCAGGTGCTACACCACAATAAAGGTTAATCTTTTTTTGAGACAGGGTCTTACCACAGAAAGAAGTTTTTTGCTCTGTATTTCTTCATAAATTTTCTTTTGTTGTCAAGTACTCAAATAAAAAAGAATTCTAAAGGCCAATGGCTTTAATGAACATAGATAATAAGGTCCTCAACAAGATACTAGCAATCAGAAAACAACAAATCATTAAAAATATCATACATCCTGACCAAATAGGCTTTATTCCTAGGAAAAATCAATAAATGTAATACAACAAATAAATAAGTTAAGAAAGAAATCACATGATCATCTCAATAGACATAAAAGTCCATTGACAACATCCAACATCAATTCTATAAAAATGTTGAATAGGTAGAAAAGAGACATTTATGACAAAGCTACTGCCAATGCAATATTAATTGAGGAAAAACTGAAAGGTTTTCTTTCATAGTCAAAAACAAGAGAAGGATGTCCACTATCACCACTCCTTTTCACTGTAGTACTTGAAACATTAGCCAACGCAATCAGGCGAGAGAAAGAAATAAAAGGGACACATATAAGAAAGGAAGAAGTCAATTACCATTATTTGCAGATATCATGATCCTTTACATAGGAAATCCAAAAATTTTCACTAAAAAGAGGCCTAGAACTAATAAACAGATTCAGCAAGTAAGCAGGATAAAATATCAACAACAAGACAATCAATAGTTCTCCCATATAACAACAGTGAGCCCACAGAGACAGTCACTAAAAAGAGGCCTAGAACTAATAAACAGATTCAGCAAGTAATCAGGATAAAATATCAACAACAAGACAATCAATAGTTCTCCCATATAACAACAGTGAGCCCACAGAGACAGAAATTAGGAAAACAGTCATTCATAGTAGTATCAAGAAAAAATAAATACTTAGGAATTAACTTATTCAAGAAAGTGAAAGAACTCTACAATGAAAAATACAGTACTCTGAAAAAGGAGATTGAAGAGCATTTCAAAAAATGGAATGATTTTCCTTGTTCCTGGATAGACAGAAACAATTATTATGGAAATGGTCATAGTTCCCTAGGTGATATGTAAAGTTAAAGCATTCCTGAAAGAAAATACCAAGAGCATGTCTCAAAAATGAAAGAAAAATAAATCTAAAATTTCATGTAGAACCAGAAGAGACCCAGATTAAAAGCAATCTTAGGAAATAAAATTTAAGAAGGAAACATCAAACATCACAACTCCGTATTTCAAGTTATATTATAAAACTTCAGTGATAAAAGCAGCAGGGCACTAACACAAAAGCAGATGTGTATCAGTGGAAAAGAACAGAGGATAAAGAAATAACTCGGGCACATTTGGGTGTATGATTTTTGAGAAAGGATTAAAAAACAGGTTGTAGAAAAGATAGCCTCTTTAACAAATGGCACTGGGAAAACTGGCTACTTCACACCACGTTTGCTGCTGTTATTTTAGTTATTGAAAGTGAGAGGGAACTTTTTTGGTCTTTTTTTTTTTTCTGTAGGCTGCCTTAAGCCAGAAATCCCCCCCCCAAAAAAAAACACAAACTCCAAAAAACCCCCAGAAATTCCATTGAACTCTACTATTGCCCTTATAAGCATCTTCCCCCATTGCGTTGTGTAAGCAAAGAAGTGACACTTTAATAAGATGGATAGCAGAATTATAAGAAAAGATAGAGATTAAAAAATGGATTATAAGTCAGGACAGTCAAATACATACAATTATTTGTACAAATTTGTACAATTAGTTGTACAAATACAACTCCCTAGTTTATGAGTGTTTTAATACTTTTGGCTTTTAAAAACTGCAAGAGTAGAGCACACTTAGTAGAAACTATACTTTGCATTTTAAATGTTGATGTGTTCTGGTTGCCCTGGATTCTAAAAACATGAAATGGACGGCTTACTGCAATTATTTGTGATTTAACTGACAGCTTAATGTGGGCCATTTTGATTGATCTAGAAATAGAGAGTCAGCTATGATAGGAGTATAAGAGAATGTAACATGTGCTATCTGAACAAAGAGCAAAGTAAAAAAAAAGAAATGCATGAGTCTACATTTTGCTAAAAAAAAATACAGTACTTACAGAGTTCTAAAGTCACTAGCTCATCTCAGCTCCATGAAATGCCTTATACATAATACATTTACATAGAATAAATGAGTCTAGGGCCATGGATTTAGCTCAGTGGCTTAAGCACCTGTCTGGAAAGCATGAGGTTGTGCATTTGATCCCCGGTACAAAAAAAAGAATAAATGAGTCTAATCAAAAGGATCCTTCAAACATTTTCATCACTTGGCTTCTAGGCCAATTGAGTAAGTTTCCCAATCATCTCTAAAAAAAATGTTCTTCTGTTCTTCATTTGTAAATGTTGATGTATTCCAGACATGAGTTCTTGAACTTTGTTCTTCTCTATCAATGCATGTTTTCTAAGTAATTTTAACCAGTACAGGGGTTTCAGTACAATATCCATGTTGATAACTCCTAAATGTGTATTTCTGGAGATTTCCACTATATTCCAGACTCAAAAGGTATCTCTACTTGAAGCCTAATAGGTATACCAAACTTTAACATGTCTGAAACCAGACTCTTGCTTCACTACTTCACAATTTGCCCTTTTCCTCATCTAAACTTCTTTCTGTAACTACAATTCTCTTTTCAATTCTCTAACAACTTCCTATTTTCTATGATTTCATCTTAGAACTACTCTTTCTTCTTCTACTCTGTCCTTTCCTCAGTGTAATCCAGCTCCTGGTCTTCTTGCTATTGGTGGCCCAGTTTTAGCATGCTCATGCTTATGCTCACACTTAAACCTTTTGCACTGGTCAATTTATCTTTAAAAAAAGGATTACTGGGGCTGGGATATGGCTTAGTGATGGAGAACTTGCCTAACATGAGGAAGAATTTATGTTTAATTTCTAACACTTCAAAAGTGGAGGAAGCACCATTATCAATATTTTTATCCAGCTTTTTTATTTGCATCACTGTCTCCTTTAATAGAATACATTTGGTTTTGGATGGTCCAACACACTAGAATATGATCAAAGGGAACTTTTTAAAAGTTTCTCATCACTGAACCCCTATTAAAAAAGTAGAGTTTCACACATAGTTTTTAATAAGTATTTGTTGAATGAATACATGAATTTATTACTAGTAGGAAAACATAGTATTATATTATCACTACAGGTGAAATGAATCTGTGAGTAAATTAGTTCAATATTTAAGCATTTAAAGTTTGAGTAGGACAGAATGGATACACTTCATAGGATTAGAACTCTTAAGAATGTTTTTGAGCTAAAAAGAATGTCAGGATCACCTAATATGATCCCTTGGTACCTAAACAAATTTATTTTCCTAATTAGGAAGTATTATTTCATTTTCCTGACATTGTATTGAGTAATATATTGAACACTGACACTTTTACTTCCTCTAAAGGAAATGAGTATTAAAATACATATTTCTTGACTACATTAAGATTTAATGCCAAAAAAAATTTTACAGAAGGGAGAAATAGGTAATAATCATAAGTCCAAAGAGATTTAAATAAGTTGTAGTGTTATTAACCTAATCACATCTTGGCATTTCATGAAAACATAAATAATAACATATGTGCAGAAAAGCAAAAAAATCAAAATGGCAGCATGTTCCATAAGCAGTACAATTAATTAATTATGGAAATCTTCGCTTAATTAACATACTAATAATGTCAGTTTCAATTCTTGGTATTTCACACGTGCTCATGTGTATGAAACAGGAGCACATCTCACCTAGCACCAATCAAAGAAATGCCATTTTTTTATAAACTTACAATTCAAAGACATGACCTTGCAAACAAAATTTCGGTCTTTTGATATTTAAAAAATCATTTAACACCTCAACTACTTGTGGGAAGTAGTTTCTGTTGTAAAACTAACCCATGACAGCTGTATGTACTTTTATTTGAAAATAGCTATCCAGTGTTTTTATAGTTCTCAATTAAGCTACTTAAATTTAAAAAATTAAATGCTGAAAGAGGAAACCACTGCAGTTAACTTCTAGACAAACTAGTAATGGGCAAATCTCAGATGGTTTGAAAGTCTGGTTTAGATAAATACCTAAATCTGTTCTAACTTATTTTGCAAAAAATTCCAGCTCTCACAAGGTTAGTACAATTTTAGGTTTTCTACTGAACCTGACATAGCTTTTCAAAAATACCCACACTCAATCCCTAGTTAATAATAAAACCATTTTTTAGAGAAAAGTTAACAAAATTTCTGAAATATAAAATGTCCTTGGTATTTGACTGAATTTAAGCGATTTCTAACTCTCCAAATTTAACTCCACTAGGAGTATAAATCTACTAAGCCACAGACTGGAAACTATATGCATTTGAAATGCAACCAACCAAAATAAATGGAGTTACTTAACGGCCAAATATTTTAAGCACCAGTGGCAGATAAACAAGTTGAAATAAACATTCATCTTTACCAACAGGGTCTCCCTATATAGTGCCAGCTGGACTTGAACTTGCTTATGCAGCCCAAGGTGACCTTAAACTCACAGCAACCCTCTTGCCTCAGTCTCCCAAAAGCTAGGATTACAGGCAGCATGCAACATCACACCCAGTTTCTCAAGCATTAACCTTCTCAGGAGAACCTTGATGTAACATTTAAGTCTCTTTCACATCACTTGTAATTGTTGCATTAACATCTAACTCTTCTATCAGATTAAAATATTCTTGAGAGATAATTTGAGTGGGAGACCATTACAAAGTAGCTTTGAGCAGGATTTAAAATTAATCAATTGGTTTTCTACATTTACTTGTAAGTCTGTCCCAGGCCTAAGCCCCTTCTCTGGAGATGGGTTGCAGATTCACAGTAAGTGAACCTCTATGAATCACTGGTCCAGGCCGAGCTCTATAGAGGCCTGTGATGCCCTGACCCTCAAAGGACAAGACTTAGGCCACAGCTGAGGACACTTGGCTTGCAACCCAATTAACTAGATAAAGATTGTGGCTTCAGTCCTTTCATTCCTACAATGAAGGTCAATCTGGAGATAAGACAGTTCTCCTAAATTAAAAATTTATTACTTGGAGAAGTTCTTGAACTGCTCAACCCCCTGCCCCAGTGTTCTCTCTAAGCTATTCCCTTGTTTGAAAACCAAATATATATGAGGCCTCCCAGAGTTCTTTGTGTCAGCCCCCAGAGAATCTCAAATTCTGCTATGGATTTTTTGAGGCTCCTGGAGCCCTAAAATTATACTACTTTTCTTTTTAATTTAAGCTTTCACTTTCCATTCATTTGGGAGATGGCCAATCTGGTCAGTCTGAGATATTTAAGGCTAAGAATTATAATCTTGTTTGTTCACTACTGTACTATGAATGCCTAGCATTCATGATGCTAGGCATCAACTAGTTACAAGAGTTAACATGACTATGACTATATCTATATCTATATCTATATCTATATCTATATCTATATCTATATCTATATCTGTATCTGTATCTGTATCTATCTTCCTGGGATCAGATAGCTCCAAAACTTCTTGAACTCTCTGAAGTGATATGTCTTTTTCTATGCTTGTGAGTTCACTTGATGGCTGGCAACTTCTAAGGAGTTGCAGATTGAGGGCTTGTCACAGGAAAATCAAGACAAAATTAGAGGGCTGACATTTCAGCTTTCACCCAGCCCCCAACCTCTGCAGAGGGGATAGCAGGGGAAGGAAGCTTAACTCATGACCAATGTCTGAGGATTATTTTTTTATTGGGTACCAGCAATTGAACTCAGGATCTCATGCGTACTAGGCAGGCACTGTGCCACTGAGCTAAACTCCTGGCCCCAGTGTCCAAAGATTTAACAAATCAATATATGTAATGAAGCCTCAATAAAACCCCCAGAGGTCAGGGTTCTTTTAACTTCTGGATGGTCTGACATATGCTCATTGATGGAGGAGGGTGCCTAGAGAGCTGCCTACACTGCTTTCCTCATATGTTGCCATGTGTATTTCTTCATCTGAAGCCTTTATAATAAAACGGTAAATATACTGATCTGTTTTTCTGCATTATAAAAATGGTATATGATTGAAATTTTTCTGTAAGAGAACATTTGAAGACTTACACTAACATATTTATATTACCTATAAACTGTATTTATATACCACAAATGCATTTTACAATTGAAAACACAATTTCAATAAATTTCAAAACCAAAATAAATTCACTTATTCATTACTACAATTTATAATCTTCTAGATACTATATCTATTAGTAGATACGGTCTATGTTCTCTGGTGTATGTGCATACATACACCCAGAACAACCACATCAATTTTTTTCAAGTTTCTTTTTGTATTATTTCTACTCAATACAGATAAACATCATAGAGAGGGTTTTAATCTCTTAAAATTTAGCTTCTAGTGAGAATGAGGAGAATTTATTGAGTTGAGGGTACATTAATTTTTTCAGATAAATTAAGTCCCATTTTATGTTCTGAAAAAGATGATTCCTCATATGGGTATCCTGTGGCCTGAATGGGTTTATGTAGCCTTTACCCAAGCAATATATTCTCTTTTCACCATTGGCATTCACACACCAAATGTCTATCAATTCTGTGAACAATACTGAAAAATGGAGCTCATAGTTTGTGTAATTTCAGAGTGAATGTTGAATAAGCAAGACTCTTCAAATGAAATTTTTGTGATATGATATCCTAAAACATATATGCTCTATTAAAATAGTTTCTTAGAATACAGATTTTATCTAGGGTTTGTTAAGAGATAACTGTCAATACCTGAAGTTTGTTTTATTTATTTGTTCATTTATTTGAGTCAAGGTCTTGCTATATAGTCCAGGCTGGTGTAGAAATCACTATGTAGCCCAGGTTGGCCTGAGTTTTGTGATGCTTCTACTTCAGCCTTCCAATTGCTAGGATTATAGGCCTATGTCACCATGACTGGTAACACTTGCATTATAAGTGAAAATTTTGAAACATGTTGGGCCCTGTTATTTTATCAAATTCAGGTCATAGCTTAATAACAAACTAATGTTCTCTATTTACTTGCTAGAGTGCTAAGTTTAATGTTATATGATGAATTCTAATCTATTTTAATTAACATTTATTAAGCACTAAACTTTCCACAAGGCATTGTGCTAGGCCTGTAACAGAAAATGCCAAGATGAATAAGAACCCATAGGAGTTTATATCTCAGTGTGAAAAACAAACATGTACATAAACAGACTATAGGTAAATAAGCAAATATTATAAAATATTAAAATGGTACACAAACACAAGGGATAGGGAAATTAATTTTCATTGTTATGAGTAGACATCAGTCTGGAGGAGATGGTGTATGTGAGCAGGTAATTTAGAAATTAGTTTGCAATCCTTTCAAGAAGAGCATTTTTTCCAATTTGAGGGAGATAAGAAAAGAAACAATAGTTGCACAACAAATAAATGTGGAATTCATTTCAAATTTCTGAACTCAAAGGCAGCACAAAACCTTTAAGATCACAAAAACTGAAGTCTAAAGACAAAAATTTGAATCACAATCCTCACTAACCATACTTATTACTTATGTGATCTCAAGCACATGACTGGATTGTAACTTTCCCACATTTAAAATAAGCCTAATGAAAATGAAATTAATAATCCTTATCTTATAGGATTACTGCAGTTATAGCTTGAAACAGGGGAATGTACACACACACACATACTTACACTCATGGGGTGAACATTCCTAATCAGAAATCTAAAATACTTCAAAATTTTGAACACTGATATGACACCACAAGGGGAAAATTTCAAACCTAATCTGTCTAATAATGAAGGAATATTAAAAATATTGTATAAGATTACCCTTAGACAATGTGTGTAAAGTATAATGAACTTGGTTCATCTCTAAGATAATTTCAGATATGCAAATGTTCTGAAATTTGGAAAAAATCTGAAATACAAAACATTTCTTGTCCCAAGCATTTCAACCAAAGGCTCATCAGAGAGAGAGAGAAAAACAACATGTGTGTGTGTGTGTGTGTGTTGTGATATCCTTTTAGCATAGTGGCTGACACATGGATTTTACTGAAAAGCCTGTGTTTTGTTGGAGACCATGAATTATAAATTGACAAAGTGTCTGTCCTAGGGTTTCCTTGCCCTTCCTGCCTAGTGGGCCTGTGGAAATGTGAGATTATCACCTAAATTTGTGGATGGATCTTGGCTTCTTTCCTTTGTGTTAAACTTGCCCATTGTAACACAGCCTCCATGCTGTTTCAGGAAAAGCAACCTATCCCCTCCTCTACTCTGGCTAATAGTGGAAAGCTTACAGTGTCTGTGTCTTTGCCTATTGTGAGGCACTGATCTCCCAGTCCCCCATCATGCATTACTAAATTTGTCTTATTTCATCCTTTCACCACACCTCTCATACAGACAGTTGGGGATCTTGGCCAAGTATCTGATAGTCTTTAACCAAGGACCTCTGAGACTTCTTTTTCACTAGGTCTTACCTTTGGGCTCTGTCCTTGAAACTGAGTATCTGAGTTTTAGCAAGAATTCCGCTGAGTTGGTTTAGTGCAAATCTTCCACTGCTGGTTTCTGACTATTTGCCATATCTAAGCAAATTCCTTCTTCCTACTTTTCATTTCTAATCACCCCCAGACTGCCTTTAGGAAAATTCTTATCAAGTCCCTTCAGCCAAAATCCTCATTATCCTTAATATCTCCTCTTGCTAACTTTCTAACCATTGGCCTCCACCCTATTCTATGGCTATAAATTCTCAATTGTCCTTGTACAGTGTTTACAAGTTAGTCCAGTTGTATACTGAGTCTCTCTTCCCCTCTTGCAGTAATTCATAAATAAAATTTACCTTCACTTGTGTAACTATTTTAATGGAAAAAAAGTAAAACAAAACTCATAACAAAATAAGAACAACAACAGTTAACACATTATATGTTGTTATCTTTAAAGTAGTTACTTGGGCAGAAGATATGGACATAAAAATTTCTCCAATAGATATTAGCACAAGCCTTTCTTTTTAATGAAATAAGAGACATTAACAATATAATTGGCTTGCATTTTTTCCCTTTTTTCTACATTCCTTTCCTTTTTTCCTGTTCTAGTTCCTTTTTCCCTTTGAATATTTTCTTTCCATTTCACAACATCTATTGTACTTTTTAGACCTGATTTACTCTTTCAGTTTCTCACATGAGGGAGAATATACAATATTTTCACATGTGAGTCTGATTTATTTCACTTATGGGTATGGACTCAAGTTGCATGCATTTTCATGCAAAAGTCTCAAGTCTATCCTCCTTTATGGTTGAGTAATACCCCATTATATAAAATACCATATCTTTGTCATCCATTCCTCAGTTGATGGGGATTTGGTTGTTCCCAAGATTTAGCTACTACAAACTATGCTGCTACAAAGACATATATCACTGTAGTATCATGTTTTTATTTTTTCTGGGAAGACACTCAGAAGGGAAATAGCTGGGTGGATTTGAACCTCTAATCCAAGGTTTTTGAGGAATCTCCACATTGATTTCCACAGTTGTTGCACCAGCCTACATTCTTACCAACAATGGAGAAGGGTTCCTTTTTCCCCACATCCCCTTCAGTATTTATTATTGGTTGATTTCTTGAGAGTAGACATTTTTTCTGGAGTGGGATGGAATCTCAGTGTTGTTTTAATTTGCATTTCTTGAATGACCATTCACTGGTTTAAATTTTCTCTGGCTCTGGTTCTCTTTATTAATAGTTGCTAGTATGACTAGTGCCATTTTTATCATGAATGATTATTTTATTTCCATTTAGTGTAGTACTAATTGAACTAAACATTCCAAATAACATTATGAAGATTTCCTATTTAAAAGAATGCTAAGTATCTTCTTTTTAACAAACCAGTATTTCATCATTTGGTTTTTCAAAAAAAAACTATTTTACAATGTATGAAATATTCCATTGCTGACCTTGCCCTCTCCCTTGTTACTATTCTAATTTCTCCCCTATCAGAGCAGGATCATTAAAGGAAAAAAAAAAAAGCTTGCTTTGAACTTCCTGATTTCTTACATTTGAGACCAGCAGGTAATAGTAGATACAGACAGTCAGAGATGGCCAACTTCTCTTCAGCTTAGTCTGAAGTTTTGTTTTCAAGAAGCCAAATAATGGCCTGGAGTACTACATGCACATAAGAAACAAACAAAATACATACAAAAATCCTTTTTTCCCCTTGTGTTTGTTTTGTGAATATTACATTGTAAATGAAAACTGTAAAATTTTATAACCTGATAGTATATTAAGAGCAAGAAACGCAGACATTGTCCATTTAGACTCAGCTAGGCTTGCGATTCCAATGCTAGCTACAACTTGTAAGATGACGTAACTCAGACAGAAAGTATATCTAGTTGTGCTAACTTGCTTCAAGGACAGACAGGCTTAGTAAAAGACAATGGTTGATTCTTTGTGCTCACTCAGGCCCTTGGCCTTCCTGCTGTATAATAAGAAACCCACATCAGCCCAGAACAAGTCTCCCTGACAACATATGACCCATCCTATGTAACCAGTTATAAAATAACTAGTATCATTGTTTTGTATTTCCTGCCTAAAACATATATGTCTGTTTAACATCAAGGGCTGATGATTTGGAACTCAATTTCTCCCATCCCACTAGCATAATAAAGAGCTGTCTTACAACTACTTGGTGCCTGCTTATCTTACATCTGATTTGGTCCTGGTTTGTTCTACCACAACATGACATTTACTTTACAAAGTATGGAATATCGTCCTACTAAAATTTGTTATTGGCATGTTCTCAAAGACAGTAAGCATTATTTGTGGCTGAGTAAATATTGAGGTTTGCCATCTATTTTAAGTTATTCTTCAAATAAAGAATCTTAGAATAAAAAATAACAGTGTATGGAGACTCAATCTGTTTGGAATTATCTGGAAAGGACAATGTGCTTCCTTAGTAACTTGATTCTTAATCATTTCAAATAACTCTTCCTTACATTATGAGGAAATCCCAGGTGTTGATAGTTTGTTGACAGGGTGTTAATGTCATTAACATTCTGTCAACTCTACTTGTCAATGTGTTAATGGTACTCCTGCTGCTTAGTCACTCCCTATCCTCCAGTTGGTAAAATTATTTAGCCTGCAATCAATCAAAAGCTAAGCTGATTTTGGGCATCAGACAGCCCTGCTATTGATAAAATCTCTGTGAGTACATGTGGTAAGAAATTTATCAACAGGATGTAAGCAGTAAAGTCAACATTGTGATTAATGTGCTTTTTAAAGACAGTTTAAGATACTAAGGACAACATAACACATATTTTAAAAGTCTAAGAAGCCTTTTTTAAGAATTGGTTTCTTTCCTGTCTGAAAAAGCAGGGTATAGTAAGTGAAACAATGCTTTGATAGAGAAAAAAAAGACAAGAGGCAAGATCAGATCAGATGAGGTCAAATGAGATAGTAGGGCTCAGATCATAATATTCCAAAGTATGGTATCTTGGCATGCTGAGTATTATGAGTTGAAGGAAACTAGGGGGACCACAGAATCAGGAAAGCCTTTCCAACCTTTTTGTGCCCTCCTTCTTGGAAGTGGACCAAATTAAGTAGAATTCCCTTCTGTCAAGTCATAAAATCTAGGAAGGTTAATCTTTGAACAACATAACCTTCACTGAAGATTCATAAAATAGGGTTCCTATCCCACACACAGTGGGGGAAGAGGGAAGATATGTCATACAGAGACACAGGAATGACTCTTGGTGCATGAGTTCTTCCCTATTTCTTAACATTAAATCATACTATTATTTCATCAATCATTTTTCTCCACAATTACCCACTTCTTTCATCAAATGTAACATAAAGTTTTCACTGATGTGTTCATCATGTAAAATTTTGGTTAAACTTGGTAGGCTTTGTTCTTGTTAATCTGTCATTTGTTTTAGCTATTAATTTTGTGAAAGGTAAGAAAGAGATATTTTCTTCCTTACAAAAGAGAAACATTCATAGTCAGGTTACTAGCTAAGAAAAAAAAAAGCTATAATGTTACATATAATGTCAATATCATATACAATGTCAGGTCAAAAAGAAGACCTAAAACAGTAAGGAACCTCTTCATAGTGCTTCCTATCACCTCTCTCAACATGGAATATCTTTTAAGGAGAGGAACTTGGTGTGACTCAGAACCTCATTCCACCAATATTTATAATAGGTGCCACGTACAGACATAAATTACTGAATTTGTAATATCCAAAGTAAAAAAAAAAGCCCCTTAAAAACTAATGAATTAAGAACATGGCACTTCAGGAAGTTTATGAGTTATTGTTGTTACCCTAATACATCTCTTGCTCACTACCATTGTAGCAGGCAGCTGAGTTAGTCAAAAATATTATAGGCAGTGAGGACAGAGCTAGGTCCTCAATAGAGCCAGTGCTGACACCTGGAAACTGCTGGGGAAGCTGATGCCTCCTGCTGTGGACCAGGCCTCAATACAAAAGACCATACAAATGCACCCATATCCTGAGGATTGATACCCTAAGTAGTTCCCATCCCCCTAGGAAAGTCACTGCTCTGTAAGAATGTCTGCTTCCTATGTGACTTGCTTTCCTCTTTGTCCCTAATGTAATCAATTTTACCTGAACTATTATTGATCTTATTGTCTAACTATAATAATGTTCCATCTTATGCCCATCTGCTTTGTGAGTTCCCAGTCTTTGGCCACTTTGAACCCATGGTTTTACTCTATAAAAGTCCCTAGATAAGACAGAGTCTAGGGCAACCCGCTCGGGACCCCCTTCTGTCTCTCCCCAGACAGAAGCTTTCTCTCAATAAATATATTCTACTCTTCACCTCTGTTGTTCCTAAAATTCATTCTTTGATTTTAGAGAACATGAACTCGTGGACATAGTTGGTCGGGAGTTTCATTCTCCTATATCACCACGGCACTGGGACATGTGATCAGTTTTATCATCAGATACAAGAAATATTCCTCATTAAAGCTAAAGCAGATAAAATTAGATACTGGAAAATAGTAAACATTCAATAACTGAGAGTGACTATTATCAACATTACTTACTAAACAAAATGAGTAAAGGTTTTATTTCAATTCATTGCACAACTGAGCTAAAACGTTCCAATACTAGGATTGTGATGAACGTATCACCATGAAAAACACCGATAGACCTTGATCTACATTTTAACTTATGAGTTTTACATTTTATGATGATGTAAAAGTTTGTATGCCAACATACATTCAGTAGAAACTGTACTCTAAATTTTTAAAAAATTTTTTCTGCACAAACACTATTTGGTAATACAGACATTTCTCTAATTATCTACCTGTTTAATGACTGTTCAGACTAATGGCCAAGGCACACTAGTTATGTTTAAACTTATTACCCACTGCTCACATTGATGACCTGATTTTTTTGTACAATTCTTTACATCTTATTTATATAGACACTCAATGTCTTTTTTAAATAGTATACCTTATTTATACAGCACAGAAATTTTTGCTGATTGTACTGCCCAGTACATTAACTATAGTTTTATGTTCTATTATACAACACAGTACTGGATGTAAGAGTTTTGCAAATCAAAGTCATCAAGTTGGAGTTTCCTTTTACCATTTCTTTGTTCTGAACATTGTAATGTACATACTATATATAATTCCTCATTTAGTGATCAATTCATTTAACATGACATAGTCAAAAGAATGGAACTGGGTAAACAAGGAATGTTTGTGTATCTCTCTTGCAATGCTGGTTGGTCCCAGAGACCAGCCAGCCAGGTAATTAAGAGACTATTATGGTTTATCTCTGTGTAGGTTTATCTATGTGTGTCCCTACAAAGCCTCATGCACTCAGAGGAGGGGCTTTTGTGAGTGACTGTATCATGGGTGTGTGCTAACTTGATTAGTTCACTGATTCATTTAGCATATTCTGTGCATAGATAGAGGACTCCAGAGGGAAGCCCCATCTTGTGTGTGGGTGGCACCAACCAATACACTTGTGGCCTCTAAGGAATAAAAAGGGACAGAAAGAAGTCTTATTGTTCCCTGTTTGCAATGCCAAACTCTATTTCTTACCTGTCATACCACTCTGCTTTAAAGCTAGATGACTAGGGACTGAAATCTCTGCAAACTGTGAGCTAAAATAAACCCCTCCTTTAAAATGTGGGTGTTGGATATTTTGTCCTAGCAAGAAGAAAGTCTCTAAGACAGAGAGTAATTCATTCATATTCTCCAGTGTAATGTGTTGCTGATGTTTGTTGGATCTAGGTACTCAAGAAGTTACATGAGATATTCAGTACTTTATAGCAAATTGGCTTATTGAATGATTTTATCCAACTGTAGGCTAATGTAATTATTTTGACTACATTTAAGGTATGGGTGGCTAAGCTATGATGTTTGATGGGTTAAGTGTTTTATATAAGTGTATTTTCAGTGTAGGGCATTTTTATAGTTTTATTTAGATATAACTTTATCTTAAGGTAAGGAGTAGCTGTACCAAGAATGTAGCTCTATCTAAAATTCAGGATAACAGCACTAATTTCATAACATGTTTATCCTGACTTCTGAACAATATGTGTTTCAGTATATATAGGCATTAAACGCAATGTAGTTTATTTCATGTATTCTAGCACCTTTGTCCTGTGAATTTTATAAAGATTTCTCCTTGGTGTTCCTGTTTTATAATCCTATGATATTCATTTTGTTTTGCCACTTCCACTTATGGGGTGTAGGAAATGTTATCCCCAAGTAATGTCACTTTCTTGTCTTTTGTCTGTTCTTGCTGCTAATAACAATGCCTTAAGACTAGGTGATTTATAAAAAACAGGAGTTTCTCACAGTTCTAGAAACTTAGGAGTCCAGGATCAAGGTCTTGGCAGATTCAGTGCCTGGCTGGAATGGGCTGTGATTTCCTGCTGTGACCCCATGTGGCAAAGGGGCAAAAGGGGGCCTGATCCTTTTCTTGCTAGTGCTTTTATGAAGCACTACTTCCACACAGGTCTTATAGGCCAATCACCTCCTAAAAGCCCTGTGGTTTTATACTGTTATACTGGAGATTAAATTTGATATGAATTTTGGAGGCAACTTTACATATTGAGTATTTAAACTTGAAGAAAACTGAGGTGAACCATAGAAGCAGGAGGAGCTCTCAAACCTTCCCAACACCTCTCACCTGAAGTGGGCCATAGAATGGAGGATTTTCCTCACCTACTGTTTCCAGAAGCAAGAATCAAAACCTAGAGAGGTAATTCTATGACTTTCTTCTTCCTTTCGTGCCATGTGACACACAGAAAGAAGGAATATCACATGAAGAATCCAAAAATGATGTGAATAATAGACCATGCTAAACTGTCCCTCCTCATCACATTTACTGCCATTAGATCCTATCCTTTTGTCCCTTAATCATGATTCTTCAGAACTGTTTATAAGAGCACACTATTTTCCTGCTTATTTTGGTCTTAATATATAAAGGTTCCCATGTCATATAAAACTAGAAGTAAATAAATGTACATTTTATTTTCTTAGTCTTGTTACAGGGACATTAGCCATGAACATTACAATACGTAAGAGAAAAAATTTTTTTGTTACATTATCCATTTTATCTGAATCAGAGTAAACAATCAATTTTGCATAGAAAAGGGGAGAGAAAAGTCATGAGTGTCCTTCTAAAACCACTGATTCCTGAAGGCCAAAAATAGGGCAAATCCATTCATGGAAAAAGTGCTCTCGCTCTCTCTGTCTCTGCCTCTCTCCCTCCCTCCTCTCTGACATTTACTGTAAGAGGTGTGGATCCTCACTTCTAAAATTGGTTATATCATTTTTACCCGCATTTACAGAGTGCCTATACTATTCTGGGTGATAGGCATATGGTAATTAACAAAGCAAATATAATCTCTGCTGCAGGGACATTAAAACAGACAGCATGTTAAACCCAAACTGTCAGCAGATTAAGGTTAAATCTTCTACTGTGTGTACTGTTGTATTTTCATGGTCTGGCAATGCTTAGCAAACTGTAAGAATTCTATAAATATTGTAAAAGAGTAAGGGTGAACATAAGATGCTACCGGACAGAGATCAACTAGGGAATTTTGTGAAGATTCAACCTGCATATTTAACTGCCCTGTGGCCATCATGCCACTGCTGCTAAACATAGCCCTGCTGCCATTTTCAAAGCCCAAAGGCCACAAAAGTGCTCTTCAGCTTTTGAACTCACAGTCCTTATAGAAAGACTACTGTAGGTAAGTAGGTAAGGCTCTTTTCAAGACAAACTACTCTTTCACTTGTGCCTGTAGCTATTCAATTTAAAGGGCTAGTGACTTGAAGGAAAACATTTTATTGGCAGAAGAAACATTGGAAAAATCATCCAGTTAAAAAAAAAATCCCACACTAGAAATAAAAGCATAGTTCTAATTTTGAGACAGGATTAAATGTACTACCATAAAAATTTTCTCTTTTTGAAAAGACAAAGGGTAAAGAAAATATTATGTAGTCATCAGAATTTACATAATATATATGTGATGATTATGTACTTCATCTGTATCTTTCTGAAAGCCTGAAACTCTCAGTGGGTACCCAAGCAATCTTCCAAAACAAAAATAATCCAAGTGCTACTTTTATTACTATAATTCATTACATTATAGCTCTGAAACGATTCAACACAATATTTTCAGTTTTTCTTTGAAATAAGTTATCTTTCATTTTTGTTTTTGTTTTTTAAAAATAGGATATGTAAAATAATAGTCACATACATTTTTAATGTGGTTTTTAATCTCTTTGTGGGCACATAGCTGCATTTTGGTGCTGTGTAAATGAAGGACAGTCATTCATCTGTAATACACAGATACAGAAGGCACTAGATTTTCATTTTTAAATGCTTAATTACCAGTATAAACCGAGAAATAAAATAAGCAGTCCAGGCCAAGTTCGGGTGGGATTTTAAATTACTTTTCTTTTACTAAATGAGCAGCAAAGACTCAGTGTTACAAACTACTTTGTGGTCATAAGCCAATTGTAAAAGAAAATGTTCAGAAGAAAAAGTAAATCAGGAATTAAATTCAAATATATGAGGCAAGAACCAAAGTCAAAAGGTAAAAAAGGTTGTATTACTAGCCACAGGACAATATAACACATATGAATGAAAAAAAACCTCAAATGAACGGTCAACGGAAACCTCCATATTAAAGGTCCCCTTGTGGTCAGTTATGTAACTCACAGTTACTTACTTGTTCCTTTCCTTTCCCCTCTCCTCTTTTCCTTCCTTTCCATTCCCTTCCTTTCCTATTCTTTTATTTCTCTTCTTTTTATTAATACATGTGTGCAGTACCTGTTTATATTCCTTGTGTGAAGTTGGTAAATGTACATAATATATCTTAATTCCATTTTTTAATCCACTTTCACTCTCTGTTCCTGTCCCAATACTTCTCGATCTCAATCCTCTTCTTGCTTGAGAAAGATCCAGCTCCCAACTTTCATAATCTTCACAGTATATTGATATTAGCCATCATTCGACTGCCCTCCAAAATGTGACTGTGTTCCTCAAAAATATATGAGCATACACACAGAGAAACACAACTCTCAGACAAAAAATAAAAAGCAAACTACCAATGATCATTTCCTTTATGTATGTTGTTACTTAAGAAGAATGTTTTGCTTTGTTTTAGGTCTAATCAAGCTTCATAGGACTTACCTTACATATCTTCTGTGAATTCAGATGAAATTCTTTGAGCAATTGTGATTTTTCTGATCTAATTATTCCCTTGCCTACTCTACCTAGCTCAAAACATCATGAAACAAAACTTATGTTGCTAAGATAAAAACAGAATACATACTAATTCATGGAGATAGTATTATAGACTAGTAAGTCTACAGTTAGCCATATAGGAAACAGGTAGACACCCAGAAAGACAGACACAACTACTAAAAAATAACAAAACCCTTACATAAATAAAGGATATTGTCATCTTTTCCACAAACTTATCATGTTGATTTTCTGCTTGGGGGAATTTCTTGATGTCACGTTCCAGATGAACAATTTGTTGTTCCATGGCTGCAAGGTTGCTCTTAAGGATTTGAGCTGAAACTAAAGAACAATGTGCAAAACATTTAGAACAGCTGACCAGGTGTTCCATGGAATAATCAAAAACAGTATCAGTTCAATTATTTTTTTTTAATGATGTAGAGAATAGTTCTATGGAGGCTATGGAAAATTTACATTTTCTGAATTACTGCTCATAAAAATTCTACTGTCCATGAAATAAATAAAAATGTATTATACTAAATCCTCATATTTAATATGGAAATGTCAACATATTACTCAGCCATTAAAATTCAAATAATAAATGCATTTGCATTTAAATTTATGGATGGAATCTGTAATATTTCATTCTTTAAAATCTAATTTAAAGATTAAAGAGAAACGAAAAATCAAAGAAATATTAATGCATATTCTTGGCTTTAAAAATGATTTGAGATTAAATTATATGAAATAATCAAATGTTTTTCTTTTGTTGCCATACCCTGAATTTCAGAAACTAACATCTATGGTAAAGTTCCCATTTTAGTAGTTTTCATAGTCAACAGAGATATGAAAAATAACTGTGGTACTGAAAGAGAATTTAAAGCAAACTTCACTGAACACATATGAACTTATATCCACAAAGCATGCATTCAAACACTATCGTTAGTTACTTTAATTATCCCAACATACTTGGCATTTTTCTCTCATCAACAGCTAATAATTTTAAGCATTGTATTCAAACTACTCTTAAATACAGGTACTTTCCAGATCTCTCATGGTTCCTTTTTTCACAAAACTACTTTTAAAA
The DNA here is from genome assembly GCA_004027295.1 of Dolichotis patagonum. Lineage (NCBI taxonomy): Eukaryota > Metazoa > Chordata > Mammalia > Rodentia > Caviidae > Dolichotis > Dolichotis patagonum. The sequence goes on from PVJX010022897.1 coordinate 29,202, forward strand.
ATTACTATTTTATAGATATTCTATTACTGCATGACCTATAATTATATACAAAAATACTATGAATCTCAACAGTATGTGGCAGAATTTGAGTTGAATAAACAAAATGTTACAATTTGATAGCTAGTCTGTGACATTGATTTTTAAAATTGGAATTCTGAAATACCATTCTTTTCACTAAAGGCAGTGAAGTACAAATAGAAAAATATTATGACTTCTTTTTTATAAGTTAATTTTGTCTCATCTGGAGATGTATCAGCATTACAATGAAAAATTTCAGAGACTGACAAAATCAATGGCCTGGCACATTTCAACCAGACTATTCTGACACAAATTCATCAGAAATTCAGTTTTTCCATTAAAGTGACATAAAACTTTATAACTCCACAAGGAGAAATCACCTTAAATATACATGTAAGTTCAAGAGATTGAAAATCAAATGCCAACACTAAAAACTTTTTTTTTTTTTGTACCAGGGATCAAACTCATGATCTCGTGCTTGCCAGGCAGGCACTTAAGCCACTGAGCTAAATCCCCAGCCCAACTTTTTTTTTTATAATTTTATTTAAAGAGGAAAAAACAAAACAAAATAAAACAGAATAAAGGGTAGCAACCATACAGTATTCCAAGGAAAAAAGGAAAATTACAACAATAAAACCTAAGAAATTATTACTTGACTAATTACATACTGACTTCTTGGAAATAGTTGTTCAAATTACAAAGTTAAAACATGTAAAGTAGACATT